>BHFT01061076.1:0-29475 GCA_004320025.1 Laticauda laticaudata
CCAACTGATCTCCTTTCTCAGAATCCCACCTCCGTTGCCAGTGTTCAGTTCGTGGGAAATGAGACTCAGAGATCAGCATAACTTCAGCTCTTTTATTTAGTTCCAAAAGTCCGTCTTAACCAGGAGCCATGGCAGCTCTTTTTATAGAGATCTGCTCGCAGCTAGTGTCCAATGACGGCTACTTGTTTTTCCCGCCGCTCGAATTGACCAATCATAGCCCTGCTATTATTGGCCAATCAGCATCGAGAAAAGTAGCCAATCAGCGTCGGGTGTTTGTTGTCCAATAGGAATAGCTTATTAGGAGTATGTTAATATGGAACACAGGTAATATTAATTAATGTGATGTCAAAAACATTCTGTATCTTATCATATGTACTCCCTTGTCTAAGTAACCAAAAGTTTTTTGCACATTTATTTCTTTTAGCTAAAAACATTGCTAAATGGCAAAAAGAGCTATTTACTATAAATCATGTGTCTATCTTAAGTCAAAGCACTGAAAACCAATAATTGCAACTTATATAAGTAGGAAGGGGAAAAGATGCATTTAGCTAATATAATTTATAAGCATGAAGACAAGGATGCTTTCAATAAAATCTCTTCACCTTGCCTTCTGCATTATTGGTGTAGATTCCATTGCCCAGATAAATTACGTTTTACTTTCTTTCAATGGATACTTAAGGAAACAATAACCAATAAGATGATGTCAGAAAGATGATTAGCAGGGAATGAAGGAAATTGCCTTTGGGGATTTCCTCCCTGCAATTCATTAACATAATTTTATTTACATCTGGATTGGGTTTTTTTCCCCAGTCTTCAGCCAAAAGTCATTTCCCAAAGTAGCTAACAAAGCTCATTACATTTGGCATTCTCAGGGTTATAATTCTAAAGTACACATAGAGGTATGGTCTTGCTTGAACTTAGTTTGACTCCTGGTGATTTAGGAGACATGTTCAGCTAGTTATCTTGGCAACACTATGAAAGTGTATTACTACTGCCTTCTTTCACATTTTTCTTTTTAAATTCTGTCTGGTCTAGGGATGAGTTGTTTCAAAGCAATCTCTTCAGGGGTGGCTCTATTTAATATTTTGTGATCAGCTACTTTGTTAAATGCCATCAAACGGAGCAAATCATACACAAATACAGTAAAAAGAAAAAGGAAAATGATGGGAAGAGGGGAAAAAAGGAAAATACACCAAGACATTAGTTTTGAGATTACAAAATATAACATTATCTAAAAGGCATAATTCAAAGAGAGAAAGCAAAACAAAATCCTCAAAAAAAGCTCATAGGCAACTTATTTTATTTTGTGTGGCCCTTGGTGCTCTCTGAGCTGGGTGGTTTGCCTACAGATGTTTAGTTAACAAATTACCAAAGCCCCTCTAGCACGGATGATGTTACCTAGTTTGGTAATGCAACATCTGCAAGAAAATTACGAAGCTTAGAGAACACCAAAGTCTCTCACAGTTCACTCCTGAGCTACAAATATTTTCTTTTATTTCTTTCCACTTCTGCAATCTTGGAGAAAGAACTAAAGAAAAGTGGTACTTGACAGAAATATCTTCTCACCAAAGTTTGGATGGCTCTTCAGCTTCTCCCTTCCCAATGCCTTTACTGGAAGGGTGTAAGTGATAATTTCAAAAGCACAATGCTGAAAATGGGGGAGAAAGGAGGGCATTTGAATTGGCAGGTCAATTTTGTGTATATTTACTGATTTTAGCTTAACAAAAGAAACAGGAGCTGAACAGTTTTATACTTTGTACAATATTTTTTTAAATAAAAATGTGACTTAATATGCAAAAGAATAGCCAAGAATTTTCTTTCTTTTTCTGTTGCCTTTATTTTAGATTGGTTGAATCTTAGTAATCATTTCAGGTATTAACTTCAATTCCCAGTTGGCTAATTTTATTGAAGCTAATTCAGCCTTTCTTAGCTTGTTTTTTCCCCAATGAAGAGAAAAAGAAATTGGAGGCATTTCATATTAATATTCAGAGGTGATCAACAATATTAATTATTTTAGTACAACACAAAAGGAGACTTTCTGAATTTATTTACAATAGTAATAACAGTCACATCACTTTTAATTTTTCTGGCCCTATTCCTTAGCTCTGGTCCATTATACCATTTCCCATACTTTTAATATAATCCTTCTTATGATAACTCTTAGTGTCTCTTAAACTTGCCAACTTTGAGATGTGTATAATTCATTTCCCAGAATTCCCCAGTCATCAGCTGACTGGTGAATTCTGAGAGTTGAAGTATAAGCATCTTAAAGATGCTAAATTTGAAAGATGTTGATATATGTACTCCTAAATGAGAAAGAAAACAACACCCCTATTTACTAGAAACAGGCAAAGGCATGATAATATCTTGCTTATGACAACTTAGAACTATTTCTATTCCATGATTTATTTTGGGGGGAAGTAGGGAAAAGGACTCAGTACAGTATGATAATGAAATCTTGCCAAAATATATCTATATCATTTAGGCATATTTTATTTTTGTACCAGCTTTTTCATGTCATTTCTCGATCCCTGATTATTTTTGCTGAATATGCCAAATTTCTTTGAAGTTTATATGATTGGTTGGTTTTTAAACAACCCAAGCAAATTATGAAGTGAGCAATTCAGCATGTAATTTTGTTAAAGCTTTTTCGATTAGAATGCAGCCATATAGTTGCTAGCTATTGGGTCAACCTTTAAATCCTATTCCATGGCGCCTGATTCTAATTAAGACAATACTGAAAGGAGGGCCAGTTTTTATTAATACTTTCATTCACATCAAAATGTCTTCCATGCTTGTTTGGATTGCCAAGGAAAGAAGACACAGATTGTTTTATTCAGGAAAAAATGCCTGGAATAGGCCTCATTTCATTTTATATATTGTTTAGATCATTTAGGTGAGCAATCAAGGTAGGAGCAATCTAATTAAGACTCCTCTCTCAACAAGGGTAGCACAACATCTCAAAATTGAACTTGGAAGCCTATTATTGGCATATAAAATACGTGTACAGTTGGGATTATTTGTTACAAAATTGTAACAAATTTAAATAAGGAGAACACTGATTAACACAGCAGGAGATTAAAAGAACAATAGCAATGAATGGGGTCAAGAAAAACCAAAATGCACTTCAGAGTAAAGAATTCAAACAAATTGAATCTAAATATTTCCAAGATGGAAGATTTATCTTGGAATTAAGCTGACTATGTTAATTTTGTTACCCTTTATTATTGTAAAAGAGCTTAGCCACTTTTTCTTCTGCAAAATAAATGAGAAGACATTATTACCTCATTATATAAGCAACCAATGGGAGGATTTGACAAAGCAATAAGCAAGGGGAGTGATATACCAACAAACTACTTCTGCCCAAGCTCTGTTCTTTATAATTTTTTAAGGATTCTTTTCAGAATAACTAAGAATAAGTCTCTTGCTTTTTTTCTTGAATTTTTCAAGGGAAAAAATAAGTTTTCAAGAGGAGAGATCCAAAATATGGTATGTTCAGACTGACTACAGTGCCTCTTCTAGTGAATTTCAGCACATATTGGCATGGTTGAAGAAGTCTTGTTTTACCATCGTAGTTGGCCTGAGAACATGATGAGTTGATTTAGAAAGTCATTGTTCACACCCTCTGTGGACTATATAGTAAACTCAAAAAATAATATCATCTTTTTCTTATTCCTTGCAATTTTACCCAGATGGTTTCAAAGCAAGTTTTGTTTTCAGAGACATAACTTTCTTCTCAAATATAAGCTTTCTTTATATACCAAGATATTACACATTATTTTGGTTAGGTTTATTTCTTTTGAACAAGTAATACTCTTTGAGTTCTACATTCCAATCATGACTCTCACCCCATCAGGTTTCCATAATAACTATTATATGCTATTTAGATGCTGTGTAGGGATTTTAGTTTTTTTATCCTTCCTCTATGTATTAATGAACAGGTTCCATTGACTAGTATCCCCCTTCATAGTATTCCCCTTCATATATACTAAGAATTTATCGACCATGAGCCCCCTCTATTATGATCAGCTGTATTCTAAGGCACGGTGTCAGTCTCTGCCAAGAACTGGAACTTTAAATCAATAAACCAGGCTACTCACACTGGTAGTAGTTTTGCAATTGTAGCGCTTATTGCTGTATTCCCAATCATGGCTAAGAGCTTCAACAACTGCCCAATTACCTAGAATCTGCCCCACCCTAATCTGCCCATTACCTAATTATCCACACTACCACCTTGTGCCTAATTACAACATGCCTAAGCTAATATTATGTTCCTCCTTCCACCCTGCCTCCCATTAGTATCCCGAATAACAATTATCAATTCACCTCAAACCCAGCACTGTGTTAAAGCCAAACAGTTCCACAGTTCAAAGAGACATCTGTCTGTATTATCTAAGCTCCAAGGCTGCCAAAAGAGACTGCAGCCCTCCCACACTCCAAAACTGACATCTGAGATACACAGCTCCAAGGCTGTGAAATGTCACCCGCAATCCTCCCTCCCTTCTCTGCTGGTCTGGATTGGCTCTCAAAGTGAAGATCAGAGATTCACAGCTTCAAGGTACAGCTGTAATGTTGGGCTTTGGGACACTGGTAAGATGTAGAGCCCGACATGCCGCCCCCTCCACCATGGTTCCTCCTAGAAGACAATTAACAGAATTAATAACGTTCTTAGAATAGTTTTTGTCCCTCCTCCCCCCCCCNCTTAGAATAGTTTTTGTCCCTCCTCCCCCCCCCCACCTTAGTAGGATATTGCTGATGAAATAGTCTTTGCAATTGTGGAGCTGACACATCTGCAGAAATCACCCAGGAAGCATCTGCTACTGGATATCCTTTCCACTTCACCAGGTATTGTAGGATCCCTCATCATTGTCAGGAATCAAGAATGTCCTCTACTTCATAGTAATCATTTCTAATAGATCCTGGGTGTTTCAAGCAAGGTTCAAGCCATAACATGTCCACAGTTTTAAGCAGGCTACTGTGAAAAATAGGATGTATTCTTTTGAACCTTGATGGTAATTGTAAATGAACCATAACTGGATTAATCACTTGAAGTATCCGAAAGGGACCAATATATTTCAGGCTCAATTTTTTACATGGTAACCCCAGGTTAATATATTTTTTAGATAGATATACCCACTTCCCTACATCTAATATGGCCCATGATGCCATGGGGTGGGCCATTACAGGGTGTGTGTGGATCAAATGAGGTGTTTGATGGGAATGCCAATAAGGTGGCCATTTTTTTTAGGGCAAGTCATAAGTCATTTTGATTTATATGAGCACTGTTACCCCTCCATTTGGGCAATGGTTATACCAGTTACAGGCGTGTTGCAGGGGGAAGCAAATGACTGGGCAGCAGATCTGCACTGCCAGAGATCAGAGCATTATGCAATATTGGAGTTTTCTTGGCAGTTCTGAGATCTTGGTTCGCAAATACATCCACAGAGCAGCAAGCAGAAATTAGCTCTTGGGCATAAAACAAAATGGTTGACCTGAACATGTGCAGGAATTCTGAAAACTAGTTGGGAAAATAACATCATGGCCTGAACGATTGCATTTGTTTAGGGATGGCCTAGATTATAAATTAGATCAGGCTTGTTTATATAGGAGTTTACCAAGGACACTACAAGAATGGTACCAAACTGCAATAGAATTGGACACTGGTTTATGCAAGTTGGGTTCTAAACAGGACAACATATCGGGGGTATATAAAACGCCACCCCAAGAACAAAAAAGCAGAATATGGGGCATACCTCCAGGCCGGAATCAAGGTGGTAGAGGAGTGTTTAAGTGCTTTCAGTGCAATTTACCCAGACATTGAGCTTTACATTGCCTTATATCACCTTTATCAACACCACGTGCATCTCAATATACATCAGCTCTAAGGACAGGAAGATCACCATTTGAAGGTTGGCCAATTCCAGAACAGTCCAGACGACTAATGAACCCATTGCAAGAGGGATAAGTGATGGATAGTGAAAACCCAGTTGAGCATTTCATATCTGAGCAAAAGGATTGTGAAACAGAAGAGGTGGCTGGTGACGATCCAATGGTAAGTATGCCTATATGTCCAATCATAATACATGTCACTCTATGGAAAGATGAACAAATCAAGGGATTAAATTGGGTACTTTGATCAATTCTGGATGTACATGATGTTTGATAACCCATGTGGTGGTGGAAAAATTAGGGTTCAGGGTGATATGATTAGTTAATCCAATTAAATTTGAACAGGTGGATGGATCTTTTTGGGGAGGTTCCTGCTACACATCGTACTGAATATATTAAAATGGTGATGGGTAAACACTGGGAGTGATATCATTGGTGGTGGTGCCCCATATGACTAAAGCTTCAATATTAGGTTTGGCTTGGTTGGTTAAGTGGCAGCCAATGATTAAGTACGAAGGAGGATTTCGCAGGATACGTTTGGCCATAGGTCCAGTGCCATTACAAAACAATAGGCCATTGGACACACCTGTTAAGATACTCCAAGACAATGAACAAACTATTCAGGAATCTACATATCCTCATGAATATGAAGATTTAGTGGAAATCTTCAGTGAGGAAGGGACCAATTGTCTGCCTCCTTATAGAGTAACTGAGTCAATTCTGGGAGTAAGCTAACCAAAATTTCATATGTATTCCATGTCCTCCAAGGAAATGGAAGAGATGCAACAATATATTAGCAAGAATTCAAAATGTGGATTTAATACACCTGGAAGGTTTCCTATAGCTGCTCCAGTATCATTTAGAGAAAAGAAAGATGGTGGCTTGCATCTATGTGTTGACCTCCAAGGCTTTAACGTGATATGCGTCGAACCACTTTATGCTCCCATTAATAAAAGACTTGTTATGTACATTGGCCCAAGGTCATATATTTACCAAATTAGATTTATAGGAAGCATACTATCAAGTACATATCTGTTCAGGTAATGAGTGGAAAACCACCTTCAATTGCCCATTAGGAAGTTATTTCAATATCATGCCTTTTGGATTACAAGGAGCTCCCACAGTTTTTATGCAATTGATAAATGGCATATTACATGATTTATATCAGGGAGTACTGGTCTACCTGATTGATATTCTAACATATACAAATACCATGGAAGAACACATTTGATTAGTAAAACAGGTGCTAAGAAAACTGTTAGACGCACACCTTTCTGTTAAATTATCCAAATGTGAATTCCATTCCACCAAATTGGATTATTTAGGGTACCGTATACCAGCGAATTGTCTTGAAATGGATCCAAATAAAGTTTGTATGGTGCTGGACTGGCAAATCCTGAACACAAGAAAACAACTGCAAAGTTTTTTGGGCTTTGCCAATTTCTATAGGCAATTTATTCCAGAGTTTGCCAATATTGCTCTCCCTTTAACTAATTTGTTAAAAACAAAAAAAATATGAACAATAGACTGCTCAATCCAAATAAGGAGTTACTGTGGACAAGTGATTGTCAAGAAGCATTCCATAAGTTAAAAATACTGTTTGTCTCTGAACCAGTGCTTAAACATTGAGATCCTGCTTGTCCATTCAGGCAGATGCTAGTGATGTGGCAGTAGAGGTTGTATTGTTGCAAAAAATCACAAAAAGGAACATTACAACTATGTGCATATAGATCTCAAAAATTAAGCTCAACAGAAAGAAATTGGGCCATATGGGAGAAGGAGACATTTGCAGTCCGATGGACACTCCTTACGTGGAGACATTTGCTAGAGGGTAGTTCACATCCTTTTGAAGTGTGGACAGATCACAATAATTTGGAAGCCTTGCAAATTCCAAGAAGATTGTCTCCAAAGCAGGTTAGATGGGTGTTGTATTTCAGATGTTTTAATTTTGTTTTGAAATATGTTCCTGCTAGGAAAAACTTTATGGTGGATGCCCTATCAAGGATACCTCAACTCAAAAGTCAACTTGAAGTGGTGATACAACCACTTATTCCCTGTAACAATCATATAAATTCGTTATGAACAACAATTCTTTCAACAGACCTTCCAGCAATACTAGCAAAAGATCCATGGCTATCTGTAAATAAAGCTCAGGTTACAATGAAAAATGGCATAGCCTGGCGAGAGGAAAAGATGTATGTAACCAAAATACTATGGTCTATCATATTAAAACGTTGTCATGATAACAAACAAGCAGGTCATTATGGCTTCCTCAAAACCTTACTTGTTAAAAGACACCACCAACGTGCCTACCATCCCTGTCCTATTGTTTCTTTTTATTTTTCTTATATGTATCCATTCATGTATTCATAACTATGTTTATACTTCTACCTGTTATCTTATAATTGCTTGAGAAAGAAAGAAAGAAAGAAAGAAAGAAAGAAAGAAAGAAAGAAAGAAAGAAAGAAAGAAAGAAAGAAAGAAAGACAGTTAGTTTTGGTGGCCATCTATGAGAATGGATGTTGAAAAATATGTGAAAGGATGTTCAGTGTGTGCAACCACCAAAATCAAAATTGCTAACCTTCGGGATTATAACATATGGTAGCAGAACCCACAAGACAATGGGATGGGATGAAGTCCATTGGAATGGACTTCATAGATCTACCAGGAAACTAAGGATATACAGTTATTTGGACAGTAATTGACTTGTTTTCAAAACAAGCTCATTTTATTCCCTGTAAAGAATTACCATCAGCAAAATGATTAGCTATAAGAAATATATATCAGTTGAATGGAATACCCAAACAAATAATTTCAGATAAAGGAGTCTGATTCACTGCTCGATTCTGGAAATAATTTATTCAACTTATTGGCTCACCACAAGGACTAAGTACTTCGTACCATCCATGTACTAATGGACTGGCAGAAAGAGCTAATGCCGCTATCGAGCAATATTTACAATGCTATATCACTTATCAGCAATCAAATTGGGTTGAGACATTATCATTTGCTGAAGTAGCTTACAATAATACTGTTCATAACAATACAGGATATACTCCTCTCCACATAGTGAATGGGATGGAATTTACTCCTATTCCAAAATGGCCACATGTGGATAATGAAGCAACCATAGCCACTAAATGGATTGGAGTTATACAGTGATTAAGGGCGCATTGGCCAAATCAACGGAAATGTATAAAAATATGCAGATAAGAAACAATCTGCACAGGCCGTATGAGGGCCATCAGGCCCGAAGTGAAGATCAGGAATTCACAGCTCCAAGGCACAGCTGTAATGTTGGGCTCCAGGATACTGGTAAGATGTAGAGTCCGACACTTAGTTTTTCTACCTGATTGTTCTTCTGTTCCTTGCCTTATTATACAGTCCAGTAAAGCCATCTTGAAAAGATATACAAAACTCTTATCAGTTTTCTTTGTCACTGTGAAGTGTCCCTGCTTAAAAGTGTTATGATAGATCTAAGAATCACATTTTTCTGGATAACACCACCAACATCTGCACAAGTTGTTCACTTCTATAAACCTGCTCTATTTTTTTGTTTCTTGTGCATCAAACACTACTTATACACTTCATCTTATACATCAAATTTGGGATATATTCTAACTTGTATTCCTCTGAAGTGTCTATTCCTTTCTAATAGTATGATTTATCCTTAGAAGGATAGACAGGAATGGCTAATGATTAGTTGTTTGATGACTTTGGAAATCTTTCTACCACATTCTTAATTTGTACACCATGAAATCTCAGCCAGCATTCTTTAGAAATAAATAGATATCCGGGAACATAGGATAGTCACTTCTCCATAATTACAGTGTTAACCAGAACCACCAACTTCTTTAGGGAGCATGGACTGATTAAGATGATCTGCTCCATTAATGTGATGGACCAGAGACTTTCAAATGATGCATTTCCCAGTTATCTGAGTTTTGTTGAGTGTCTTGCCAAACTTTGTAGTACAGATTTGAGCTCGTTGTACTACATTATTTTGGCTATTTAGTTTAAGTCTCTGATCAAATTAAAAAAATAAAATTAAATTATAGTATCCTTGAAAGAACTGTTTAGCTTTTGCTAATTCAGTGAAAGAAAATTCACCACCTATTTGAATTTTTTTTTCTAATATTCTTACAGTTAGGATTATTTTTTCTTCAACATTCAGTCCATATTTTTTCTGGTTATTTAAAGCCATTATTTTGTGTTATTGCCCTTCTTATGAATGACACCTTTTCATAGTTAGGATATTATCATTTGTCTCCTCAGACATCATTGCTCAAGTCTAAATATAACAAGTTCCCTTTGCCTTTTGTCATAATATTTGATAATCTCTTGATCACTTCTGTGGTCCTATTCTGCACCTATTTTGTTTTTTCTTAATATTTTCTAAGATGCTTTAAGAAAGGAAATCAAGTCACCCCTTTACACATTCTTCTTTTGTAATTCAAAAACATGAATTGGAATAGGTTCCAAAGATCAACATGCAATAGGAAATGCAAAATGTAATTGGTTGAATATTTTCTTTCTATGCTGCCTAAATTTGATCTCTTTTAAGAAAAAAAGCTCAAAAACCATAAACAAACAAAAAACAATTCATGGATACCTGACACCACCTTTTGCAGTGCTGGCTAAGAGTACTTTCTTGGAATTCCTAGAGAGTCCACTTTTGTATGTTGAGGAATAAAGACAAGATTTTCCTCTATAAATGACTTATGTAGGAGAGCTTGGCATGACCACTTTCTGCAGCTGATTTTTCACTCTCAAAATAAACTTCACTTCTGATTCAAGCAACTACCTGTATTTTTTATTCTCAATTCAGAAACCTACACAGGGAAGATTCCTTTCTAACAATGGATTGCTCAGAGCTAGATAAAAGTTCATGTCAGCATCTGACCAATGCAGAAAACAATGGTTACTTATTACTTCCAGTTACTTGGGAATCATTATTGTACATCTTACCAGCACATGATTTGTCAGCCACATTATACTGCTGATTCATATTCAACTTGCATTTAGCTACAATCCAATATCTTTTTCACACATATAATTTACTATATCTGCCTGGTATTCCGTGTCCAACACCTCTGCATTTGATTTTTGTTGCTTAAGGCCCTGTCACACTGCCCAACGGATGCAAAATGGACACAACGGACGATAAAGGCCTCTGTCAACCTGTTAACGTATAAATGGCCAAGGACAGAAAAATGTTGCCATCGTTGTTATCGCGTCTCATGAAGGGGCAAAAATTGCATAACCGAAGCGGATAACACGGACGGGGCAAGGACGAGGCGGATGGAAAGCAATGTGAGATAGGAAGCCAGGATGGAAGTGATGGAGCAGATGGTGCATCTCTAGGCTCGGGGGACCTCAGCAAGGCTGTGATCGGAACAGATAAGCGGATCAAGAGGGAGCACAGAGATGAGTTCGATGCACAGCGAAGCCTAGCGATGCACAGTGGAAGCCGAACAGCATTGCCAGCGTTAATTGCGCATGCAGGGAGGATGCATTGCATCATACCGGTGATATAACTGAAGACTCGGAAGCAGGTCCAATTAGAAGGAAAGACTGCTTCCAGACACACGACTGCCTTGCCCTGTCCTGCCTGCATGTGTGCAAGCTTGCTGTCCAGCCTTGCTGCCAGTCTCCTCCACCTTTGCTGTCTGCCTGCCAGCCTTGCTGCCAGCTCCTGCAGCCTTGCTGTCTGCCTGCTGCCAGCCAGTCTGCCTGCCAGCCTTGGTGCATGCCTGCCTGCAAGTTGGTTCCTGCCTCGCCTGCCAGCCTGGTGTGCTGCTGCCTGCAAGCATTCCTGCAAGCCTTGGTGCACTGTCCTGCAGCTCCGGCAATGCCTTGGATGCCAGCCTTGGTGCCGAGCTTCCCTGTCAGCTCTTGGCGCCTGCACTGCCGCAGCTTGGTGCCTGCTGCCTGCAAGCTTTCCTGCAACCTTGTTGCATGCCTCCCTGCCAGCCTTCAGCCCTTGTGTTCCTGCACCTCTGCAGCAAGCAACCGCAACCATCGCTGAAGCAAAGCAAGCCTCAGCCATCTGCTGCAACCCCTTGCAAAGAGGACAGGTGCATACCCACCGCCCTGGCCTCACTCTGGTTCTGCTGGGCTTCTGCAGCAGCGGCTCGCTCTCTGGGGCTGGGGCTTCTGCTGCTTCTGCTTCGGAGGAAGCTGATGACAAGCACTCCAGCACCAGCACATCCACGCACCTGCAACCTTCACCCTGAGACTGAGCGACCAGAGGAGTGCAGAGACACTTTTGTCTTATAGCTTGTTGTTAATAAAGTCTATTTTTTGATTCACACACTGCTTCGTTTTTTTTTTTTAATAAAAGTCTGCTGGAAACTTTAGAAATGGTTTAAGCCTTTGCATGCTTTGGGATGGGTAGAGTAGCTGTGGAATGGGCAGGATACTTGGGATGGTGTAACTAGTGGGATAGATAAACTCCATGCAAGCATGTGGGACTGTATGGTCCACCCTCCCAGGTGCCACACGTATGGCCCTTTATTATCATAATAAATGTAATACAGATCCACACATTTCAACATAAAACAAATCTTTATTAAATTCGTTCATTGTCGGGCACATCAACATACATGGCAGAATCTCATCAGTTGTGATGAGACAGCTGAAAGGAAGCATCCATTAAAGTCTATCATCCCTGTCTTGCACTCACTGTCAGCTGGGAGTGCACCAGCTGTTCAGGAGGTTGTGCTGCTTTCCCTTCACGTGAGGCTCTGTTGGGCCTTGCACATCCTCATGTGTAATCAGTTTTCGCCCTTGCCTCCATTCACCAGGCTCCATGTCCCATTGCCTTGTTGGAGGTCCACAAGCCTCTTCTGCAAAACGGGTAGCGTGGCGCATGAGGTTGTGCAGATGCAGCAAGCTTCCATGATCCTCCTCACGGTTTCTGGGTGAGGCTGCACGTGTGTGAGAAGTACTGGAACCTGTTGGCCAGGATGCCAAAGCGTTCTCCCACCGCCTTGCCCTGGACGCCTGTAGTTGAAGATCCTCTGTTCACGGGTGAGGAGTCTGGAAGTGTAGGCTTATGAGGTAGGTTGTGAGGAAAGGCGTCATCCCACGATATAGGGCACATCTTGTGTGTCGTTGGCATGGGTTCTGGTTTGGAGCCCAAATAAGGTTGCGATTCCAGTCCTCCTTGAGGCGACTGCGTGTAATCTGGGCATCTGAATTGTAGCGTTGCCTTAAGCATCGATGTAGGATAACTTAGTCAGCATGACCATGGTGAAGAGGATGATGCTGAAGAAGCCCTTGTAGTTTGAAATAATGGACCCGATTGGCTGGTGCTTTTGCAAGCCAGTGCTTGCCATCGATGGCGTCGAACGGTGTGGTTGGAAGTTCCCCCTGATACCACTGCTCTGCAACTTCTCATCCTTCTTCAGTGGAGGGAGATGGAGGAGCTCCTCCTTGTATTTTCGATGATGGCCTGCACCACTTCTCTGTACCACAATGGCATGAGTGTTTGGTGGCACCCTGCAAACGTACTGCTGTCCTGTGGTGGTCTCTGAGGCCAGTGGTGCAGAGTGATGCCACCTTGAGCCAGGTTCCAGCTGGGCCGGAAGTTGGTGTTTGCCTTGGTCACCTGGGTGTCAGCCACTGCACAAGTTCGTCAAACTGGGTGAGGCATCCTCATGAAGTTCTGGAATGCCCGAGTGTCTTTGCTCCTGAGCTCAACCTTAGCTTGTGTTACAGTCTGTCCTCATGCTCTTCTGGCCGAACCATCTCGTACCCGACGCTTCTTGGCCGCCTCTTTTCTCCCGTAGATAGAGTTCACAGAGCTGTTAGATATGTCGCACTGTTGCAGAAGGATTGGTGTCCACAAAAGGACTGTGTTACGATCCGACGGGGACCTGACATGCATGCTGTGGAAGAGGAAGAAGATGAAAGCTGCGAGTCACCCGCAGGGCTGTTCTCTGAAAAGTGAGATCATGATGTTGTCTCCTTTTTACAGGAAGTATAGGTGTCCCTTTGCATCCTCTAGGCATCTTTAGATCTCTCTAGGCATCCTCTAGCATCCTCTAGGCATCTGTAGATATCCTTAATATCCGAGATAGGTTCTGCGAACATTTTTTCTTATTTTAATGTTTGTTTCCTGCTGCATCCACTAGATTCATCCATGTTCTGCGATCTGTTCGCCGTGTTCCACTTCTTCCTGGAGTCGAGGGATCGGAACGGATGCCTAGCGGATATAGCGGATGCGTAACGGATGCAGAACGGATGCTTGTTTTCTTTTGAATCGGAAACATTAAAAAAGTGGCCCTCTTTGTTTCTCTTCTCTTTTTTAGTTTGAAATTTTTAGTTTGAAAGAGTTTGAGTCTTTCATTCTAGTGCATAGATAGACCAGGCCAGAGATATTCCATTCCTTATTTCAGGAAATAGTTTCAAAAATAAAAAAAAAGAAGCAGCAGCATTACCTGTGTTTAGCTTTGCTTTTTAAATCATTCAGACAAAAGCTTTTGTGGAGGAAATGAAAATGTCATGTGGAAGTTACTCCATTTGTCTTGGTCCAACTTGGTGGTGATATTATTCTAAGTGCTACTCAGCATTGTCATATAATTTTGATGTAAGTGTATTTAGAGCTATAAATAAAGGAAATGTATTTTGAAGGATAGGAATCCCCAAAATAATTATATTTCTCTCCACTTTGCAGAATTCTTTCAGAGTTTTGACATAGATGGAATTGTGACAGTTTACAAAGGACAAAAAAAGAGTATTTAGGAACATATGGCAAGTAAAGCATAAAGAGAACATTTTCTGTATTTTGTAGTTTTCAAATGCAGTCCCAGGGGATTTTTGCAGCCACCTCATAGGACAGTTACTACACTATTTCATGGAGAAAGCTTTCCTCCTGCAGGACTTCAGTGACAGTTAGATAGCTTCTGAAAACATCAAAAAGATCAAACTGAGAAAAAGAAAGCTTTTGATTTATAAATGAAGAAAAATGTCAAAAGCAGTGGGTCAGATAGTTCTTTGGTAACTGATACTTTAATGACTTTGTCTTACATTCATTCACACATGCTGACAATGTACTGAACAAAGATCAAGGAAGCGTGTCTGAGAGGCTACAGCACTACAATAAACTTTGATTTTAAAGAAATCAGCCAAGACATCCTATTGTGCCAATCCCATGGGTAGTAACTCTGCCTTTGAATGTATAGAGGTTACATAAGAATGAAATATGCTGTATAGCAATGTCCCTTTGACAGTATCTCCAAAGAATATATGTGTACACATCATCCGTAAGGCCCGGTCTCATTGGCCAACGGATGCAAAACGTATGCATAAAGGACACAGCGGATTAGCAAAATTTCGGGGGTGGCTCCATCCATTGTCATCCGCTCCAAAAACTGGCGAAAATTTGCACAAACAGAACAGAAAAGAATGGAAAAGAATGGATGTGGGTAGTATGTAGTGGGGGTGTTAAACGGATGTTCAGAGGAAGCCTAGCAGATGAAAGCGGAAGGAAGCAGATGACACCTCCGAAGGGGTTCCAGGGGAGAATTTCGAAGCGGACACATAGCGGAAGTGGTGGATGCATAGTAGATAAAGCGGATGCATCACGGATGCCTTTCAGAAACAAAGAGATGTCACGCAGATGTATATCAGATGCAAAGCATTCACTGCGCATGTGGGGAGTATGAATTGCGTCAGCTCCACGGATATAAAAGGATGCAGCACACACGCAGTCAGCATACAGAGGAAAGATGTGCTGCCACATACATCTTGCAGGAACATCATGGTTCATCAGTCAGGCAAGAAGAGGAAGTCCGTGCCTACTCGTTCAAGCTCCTACCGTGTCAAGCCCTGGCAATATGAAAAAGCCAGAACCAAGCCATCCCACCCCTGGCACTGACTCTGAAGCTTGCTGCTGCTGCTGCTGTGCGAGGACCAGCCCCAAGGCCTCAAGCCCCTCAAAGCCCTGCTGCTGAAGGCCCTGCTGCTCAAGCCCTGAAGGCCCTGAACAATCTCCCAGAAGGCCCTGATGCTGAAGCCCCTGGTGCCCTGCTGAAGCCCCTGCCAGAGGGAGAAGAGGCAAGGAAGGAGAAAGGGAGAGAGGAAACCGTACACGGTTTCGAGGAGCATGAGGATGAAGTGCCTGGAATGGCTGAGGGGAGAACGAGTACCTCTGGAGAAAGGGCCACAGACTATATCGGGACACAAGAAGAGCCAGGCAGCTTGGAGAGACAGGCAGAGAGCCTGGGGTAGCACTGCAAAATACTCCTGGGATGGTGGAAGCACATGCACACTGGGCAACTACACCTCAAGAAATCTGGCCGCGTCAAGCTCACTGACCGGGAGATGTACACCAATGGCCAAGTTTCCTGCGAGAGTGAGATCCCCACTGAGGAGCAGCCCTCTGAGACCCCTCTCCCTCAGACAGCCAGAGAGAGCCAGTCCTCTCCAGCCAGGAGCTGGCTACCCGTCCAGGCAGGTGTCTTCAGCCCACAGCAGAACACCCCCCAATAGCTCCACTCCCTATGCCGCGGACTTGGAGCGATCTCGTGGAGGATGACGCCGCTGCTGTCACAAATGGGGAAGAAGAAGAAGCAGCCACCAGAGCCAACCACACCCCACCCCACCCCACCCCCAGAGGATGCAGGCAGAGAGCAGACTGGAAGGCCAGGACCACAGTGTGCTGTTGGAGATCAGGGGACAACAATGAAGACCAGCACAGAACTTCTCTCTCAGGCTGGTCCACTTGGACAGAGCATCCTCGGGCCGAACACCTTCCATCACCACTTGTGAGCCAGACCCTCGAGGGACTGCCTGAGGCCCAGTACCAGGTGATGAAGCAGAAGATCATAGCACTTCTGCACAATGCTCAAGCGCCAGCTGAAGCTGCTCTGACCCAGTCCAGGTCTGCTCCTCCACCCCAGGCAATGTCACAGCCCTTCCATGGCTTTCAAACAGCCCCTCACCTATCAGGCTACGACTACCAGGACTTCCCACAGCAGAGCAGAACTTCCCAGCTCCAGGCCCAGGTTCATCGACACCACAGACGCCAGTCCTCACCAGCTGCAGACCAGACAAGCCCCACTACCACTTCTTCCCAACCCTTCCTCCACCCCATAGACCAAGCCCGTCCAATGGACAATCTGCCATCAGGATTGGCCTGACAATCTCAAGTCCTTGATGAAGGGCCTCTCAATCTCATGGACTGAGTCTTCTCTTGAATAGCTTTCTGAACACACCACACCCTGTTGTACCCTCGGGCACAGCACCCTAATGGCTGCCTCAGACCCGGCACTCAAGCACAGCCAACTCCACAAGGTCCCTGCCTGCTTAACAGCTGAGACCATGGACATGACTCAGATGACTGAGCATATTGTCAGAGACTGAGTTTGTTTACTTGTTAAGTTTATCTTTGCTTAAGACACTTGTTCATTTTACTTATTTAATACAGTCATAAAGTTACCTAGAAAGTTTATCTTTGCTTAACACACTTAATACAGTTTACTTGGTTCATTTTGCTTAATTTAATAAAGTCATAAAGTTTACCTAAGAAAGTTAATAAAGTTTATCTTTGCTTAAACACTAGTTACTTGGTTCATTTTTTTCTTAAAAAGTGTTGTTGAAAACTTTGAAAAAAATGTTAAGCCCTTTGCATGCTTGTGATAGATAAGGAATGTTGTGGGATAGATAAACCTCCAGCTACAGCATAGTGGACGTTATGGTCCACTATCCCAGCGATCCAGATGATTTTCTCCCCTCTTTTATAGAAAATATCGGTTGTCCACTAGAATGTCCTTCTACATACTCTAGACATACTGCAGACATCCAGAATATACGAGATACATCCCAGATGCAAACATTTTGTCCATTTTTAATACTTTATATACGAGATGCATATGCTCTACATCCTTTCTATTTTCCGTGCTACTGACGCTGTGTAGACGTTCCTGTACCTTTTGTTTCTTCCCTCTTTCCATTTTCAGCTGCAGCAGATGTGAGTTGAGGGGATGACCAGACGATGCAGAGAGGGATAGGCAGATACAGCAGCAGACGTTTAACGATGATTACGGACATAGAATGTTTGTTGCCCCATATATGTCACGATGTACATCGTACGTGGCGAGAAAGTTCTTCTGTTCACAAAGTTTGTGCAGCTCAAAACTTATTGTGTGGATGAAATTGCAGTGGATGGATGCTCAATCGGCATAGACGTTATGAAACACTTATGCAGTGAGTACACAATGGACTGATAGCGTTTTTCCCAATGGATGGCAAGCTTTTTTTAACGTTTTACATCCTCTTTGCATCCGTAAGTGCAGTGGGACCAGGCCTTTAGTTGCATTCGGTTAAATAAGAAAAGTGTAGCTAAGTTTCAACATGTAAAATGTCTTTGCTATGGTGGTGAGGAAAGAATCTGACCCAGGAACTTGTGTGAGGGAAGGCCAGAAAAGGCCAGATGGCAATTGTGATTGTGGAATTAAAGTTCCCAATTTTATCTTTTCTTTTCTCTTGTAATTATCGTCCATGTGTGTCTAACATATGTACAAAGGTGTACATAGTTTGACATATATAGAAAAAGTGCAGGGCTTTTATTAGGCTGTTGCAGCCACAGTCTTGAAATGTTTTTTTTTACTCCTGCAGACTGCTAAATGTGTCTAGTTGAGTCCTCTTATATATGGCCATAAGTCCATTGGACTTAATTCTCATTACATTTTGTAAATAAAATACCTGTATCACATTCATGTATATAGATCCAATGGTTGTAACACTTGTCCACTATAATTAATGTTGTGGAGTCCTTGGTGCTCTCTGACCTCGCCGGTTTAGACATTTCATTACACAACTAGGTACCATCAACAGTGCAAGTGAGTGTGGGGTTTCCTCTGTAATGAATACTTCTCAAAATTTACAACATAAGGTTCTGAGAATATCCTTGAAGAGATTAAATCTACCATATGTATGCTTGATTTTTTTTCTAACTTGTTTTCTTAAACACACACATTGGTCCCTATGAATAAGTAATGTTGCAAAACAATTTTTTGTAAGAAGGTACAAAAGTGATTGAAGTAAAACTGTTCCTTTTATTTTTCTTCTACAAATTTCATCATTTTGGATAATTTCTCATAGAAAATGGATAATTTTTTCATAGCCCATTTTTTGGTAACTGCTGTTATGAATAGTGCTATTTCAAATGCAGGGACTTCAAGATAACAAGAATTGCATTACATTCCAGCTTCATCCTTGATTAAAGGATGAGGATTATTTGGATCTTCTCACTTCAGTCTACACCAGGCAATAAATAGATGAATATATTTCAGTTGATGCTGCTGAATTTCAGTGGCTTTCTATACCTTTAGTTATTATATCATTCTAAATGTTGGGCAAGAAATGCTATAGTCATGGTTTTATAATAATGCACACCTTCTTGGAGGTTTGTTATCAGAAGTTAGTACATATTTAAACTTATCATTTATATCAAGCTTCTATTTTTAACACATACAGGAAACTATTTGTATGTGTGATTTAGTAAAACCAGAAAGGTAGAGATGCTTGACTCTTTTCTTCCTATAGAAATCAAAACAAGCTGTTTTTTCCCCCTACATCAATGCCTGATATCAATAGCAGCTTGGGTAGCAAGGAAATTAAAACTTAATACAAGCCAAATATGACACAGACATCTGCAATATTTCCATACTTTTATAAATTCAAAGGAAAAGTGTCACCCAGGGGATTGCCACTATCCATCTTGGCTGATTTCTCTGAATTAAAGTTAGCTTATCCTGGACAGAGTTAGAATACTCAGTTTTAAATTTGAATATATATTTGCATTCAGCTGTTAATTTGATTGTCAAGTGTCAGTGTTGAATAAGTGGATTTGTATATCTATGCTTAAATTGCACCCAAACTGACCACCATAACATATGTCATTATATGTTTAAAGTCTGTTCTGATATTCAATTGATCCTGTCAGATTATTGAGTGGAACTCATTATAAACCCTTCACCAATCTGGGCTTTATGGCAGAGTGGCTAAATGGAAACCTCTCCTCAGTGCAAAATGCATGAAAGCCTGCTTGGAATCTGCAAAAAAGCACCTGAAGGACTCTCAGACCGTGATGAACAAGATTCTCTTGTTTGATGATTGAAGTTTGAAGATTGAAGTTTTTGGCCTCAATTCTAAATGTTATGACTGGAAGAAAGCAGCATCGCTTATCACCTGCCAAATATTATCCCAACAGCGAAACATGTGGTGGCAGCATCATGCTGTGGGGATGTTTTTCAGCAGCAGGCACTGGGAGACTGGTCAGGGTTGAGGGAAAGATGAATGGAGCAAAGTACAGGGTATCCTCAATGAAAGTACAGTATCCTCAATGAAAAACCTTAGATTGGGCAAAGGTTCACTTTCCAACATGACAATGATGCTATGCACATAGCCAAGACAACACAGGAACGGCTTAGGAACAACCCTGTGAATGTCTTGGACTGGCCAAGCCAGAACCCTGACTTGAACCCTATTGAACATCTCTGGTGGGACCTGACAGTGGCTATCCACTGATAGTAGCCATACAACCTGACTGAGCTTGAAAGGATTTGAAAGAAAGAATAGCAAAGAATTCCCCAATCCAAGTGTGCAAAACTTGTCATGTCATACCCAAAGACTGAGTCTGTAATTGCTGCTAAAGGTGCTTCAACAAAATACTGAATGAAGTGTCACTTATGCCAATGTGATATTTCATTTTTTTTAATAAATTTACAGACATTTCTAAAATTCCATTCTCACATGTCATTTTGGTGTATTAAGTGTAGATTAATGAGGAAAAACATGATTTTCTACAACTGTAGAATCAAGCTTCAGCATAGCAAAATTGACAAAAGTGAAGGAGGTCAGAATACTTTCCAAATGCACTGTATTTTATGAGAAAGAGCTGGATCCTTTTCAATAGTCATTTTAGGTTTCAAACTGTGCTTCTGAAGGGATCAGGCTAGTACATAAAACAGAATAATCGAGTTGGAATGGATCTTAAAGGTCTTCCTGTTCAACCCACTGTTCAAGCATTCTGGACAAATGGCAGTCCAGTCTCTTTTTAAAGACATCCACTGATTGAGCATCCACAACTTCTGAAGGCAATCTGTTCCACCAATTAATTGTTCTCTCTATCAGGAAATTTCTCCCTAGTTCTAGATTGTACCTCTCTTTAATGATACTCCACCTGTTACTTTTCTGTGACAGCTCCTCAAGTAATGGAAGATTGTTATCATATCACCCCTAGTCTATATATATCTGAATGTATACACACACACACACACACACACACACACACGGGCGATATTATATAATATAACATCACCTTAGTTTTTTATGTGTGTGTGTGTGTGTGTCTTTGGGTCTCAACATCATCTTTTGTGGTGACTAGAACTGGATACTGTATTCCAAATGTGGTCTCATTGTAGTATAAAGTACTATAATTTCACATGATCTTGAAACTATCCCTCTGTTGATGCAGTTTAGGATGAAAAGGGGTAGGCAATTGTCACAGCTATGGCATAAGCTGGAGAGGACTTCTGAAGTGTATTTTTTTATGTCTTCTCTTTGACCTTCATCTTCATTCTTTGCAACTGCTTTACATCCTCTATAAATTTAATAGCTACTTTGCAGTTTAAGCATTAAATGCAAAACCAATGAACTCTGTTTGATTTTTAAAGGGTTTAGTTATCATTGCCCAAACATTTAAAATCTTTATCAAATATTTACCAAGGGAATTACAACATCTTCAACTCTTTGTAGACTAAAACTCAAATGAAGATTGTTCACCAAGTACCTGCACTGATTATATGCCTAGGAAATTGATGATAATTCTCTTTCCACAGTTATTGTAATATTTAAAAAATATGTCTAAAACCACCTTTTAATTGTGGATTTTGGATGTCTAGGGTTTAATGTCATTCATTCAAAAAACAAAAATGCACTCTGGTATATGTGTAAGACCAAGAAATAAACTGAAAATGTGTATTACACAAACCTACAATATATTTCTAGCACTTGTGCCATCATGCTCAGAAGCATTACACAGTTCCAGAGCATGATTTTATTTGCAGTCAACTCTCTTTAATGCAGACACGAATTTATACCTATCAAACTGGATTCTTTCTCCCAAAGTAACAGTTTAAACCAATGTTGAAAAATTTCAAATATTTAAAGCAATCATAAACTGAACATATGATTCAATTACACTTTATAGGCATGGGGATACAGCATTCAATAAATTGATTGTTCCAATGTGGGGTAATTCAGGCCTGAGAATTTTTCTCCATGTATTTTTAACACATGTGTGAAGCCACTGAAGAAGTCATCAGGGTGAACTTTCAAGGCAAGCTGTCACCGGTATACTGTTGATGCTTAGCTATAGACTGCCACCTAGGCCAGCTAAAGAGACCATATAAAGCTTGCGCTCGTACCTGGAAACTTTGGAGGTCTAGATGGGGCAAAATAAGCTCAAGCTTAAATTACTGCAAGACTGATATATCAATAAACATTCAGGAATATAATTCTGTACTTACTCTGGAGTGATCACACTTCCATCATAGGAGTTTGTACATGATTTTATACTCACAGCTATTGTTTTAAGAACAAGTGGAGCTGGGAGCTGGGAGCAAGACTTTGCCCATCTTTGGTTGGCATACATATCTGGACCAAAATACCTTGGTATCAATAACTCTTGCCTTGGTTTCCATTCAGTTGTATTATATGTACACCACAAAGCATTTGAAGATGACCTGGAAGCTATAACTGGTCCAAAATGTAATTGTGAAATTATTAGCTGGTCACTCCTGGCAATTTAGAAAAGCATCTCTCCTGAACTTGTTGCACCAGTTATGTGTCTTTGGATGTTATTCTGAACTAGGTTCAAATTAAACTGAAGATAAGGAATGTTTTAAATTCCTGTTCATGTATTCTAACACTTTAAAAGTGAATGATTATGAATGATTACTTAATCACCAACATCATTAACCTTTTAGCTGGTCAGTGTAGTAAAAATATGCAGTTAATGTGCATATTTAATGATGCTGAACACATCTATGAAAGCCTAATATTCATTTGTTTAATAAGATGAGTACAAGTCTATCGATTTAACAGATGACTTGTGTACTTTGTTGACAATCACTGAGTGTGCATGACAATTTCTACACAAAAAATGAGTTCATTGGATGGGCAAGTATGTGTGTATATCTCTGTGTACATGTTAAAAGTATAATGTATATTTTATTTTGCTTGGAATACATAGATAAAGAGCTAGAGCTCTTACCATTTGCTCTATCCATGTAGTACAACTACACATGTGGGTATTGGATTAATATCACAGTACTATAATATGTAGGCTACAAATGTAATAGAAGTATTATCCTATATGAATTGTTGATGTTAAATTGAATTTACCATGCTGACATATACAAAAATAACAGATATTTACCACTTTTTAAAGTTAAAATTGCCAGGATTTTTTTTTTTTTTTTTCATTTATNTTTTTTTTTTTTTTTGTACATTTATTAGCAGTCTTGTTTAGTTTCCTTTGTTCCTTTTTTGTAATCTCTGCTTCATGAAATAATCTCTTTTCATGAGATAATTGTCCATGAAAATAATTGCATCTAGTCACATTAAATAATGAAAAAGTTGATGATGACATTCCATCATTATGGGTTCGATTACATGACATTACTCTGAAAACTTTTGATGACTATTTTACTATTTTGTTTCTGGATTTATATCATACATATAAGTTCAGAGTGCACCAATATTATTTACTTGAAAACTAAACTAAACTGGAATCTAAAGGTTACAAGGCTTGCAATCAATGACAGATTAAGTGGAGAGTGCAGCTCCACTTAATACAGCTAGTCTCCTTATATGTCTGAAGAGCTCAGATTTTAGTTTTGGGGCAGGTAGAAGCATGACCTCTATACTTGTTTTTCAAATAATATGTAATAAAGGACTAGTTGAACAAAAAGAAATAAAGTTACCATGTTTATTTGGGACCACCTACCTTTCCATTCCCTCCCACACACAATTGCAAGCAATTTATAGACTTTTTATGTATCATTATAAGTATGTGAACAGCCAAGTAATTATTTTCAGAACAGGTGTGATAACAGGTTGCCTCCTTCAATAACTATATTGTCTTAATTTTGCACAAATTGACTCTACTTAAATAAATAAATAAATTTATTTATAAATAAATAAATGGATATTTATTGGCGTTCCAACACAATACGTAAGAAGGAATCTTGGAAGCTTTGCCAGAGATTCCTCTTAGTTGTGAAGTGGAAAGAAGTTTTTCTTTGAGGTCCAATAAACTTGAACAGAAGAAAGACTGTCAGAAACACAGTAAGCACAACTGCTATATATATTGTATTTATATGTTTCTGTATGTGTGTATATACAATATCTATCCAGCCCTGTCCTGTCTAATGTCTGTGTATAAGACCAAGCAGTACTTCCTGCCTTTGGGATAAACCTGGCAGTTTCTTGTCTATAGATGTGTACAAGGATAGTGCCCCAGAGCCATGATGGAGGTATAGTGAGCTGTTCTAGTGAAGCTGATAATGTTAGCATAATGGTACAGATTCTTGCTCTATTTACTTGAACAGTACTAATAGAAAATGACTTAAAAGAATGCTTTGATGAGTGGATATCTGGATTGGATTTACAAACATGCCATACATGCTAAGAAAATAGTTTGATAGACTGATAGACAGACAGACAGATAGATGATAGACATAAATGTGTGTGTGTGTGTGTGTGTGTGTGTGTGTGTATTGGTGCTGCAGGTCTCAGCTAGTGCGTGTGTGTTTGGTTTCTTTTATTTTTAAAAAGGCACTGAAAAAAAATCTACATCTTTGAAGAAACTGAGTTTTGAAAACAATATTAATTTTATACATACAACAATATTCATAACAATATTTTATTGTTCTATTTTTCCTAATGTTCCTAAAGTTCCACCAAGAATTTCACAGGTCAACACTGAGCTACATATAATCTCTTGTACTTGAACAATGAGATCAAAACATCACCAACAATAATTTGAAAGAAATCCTTAAGTGCGCTGAAAATAAGATAAAGAAAAAAAAACGTGTGAAAAGTCCGAGAAATTTATTGTCATGTGTACATACATAACTACGGTATTTTCTTGTAAAAATATTGTGCAGAGTTTATACACAAAAAAATGAAGTAGTTTACCAAAGAAATTATCAGCATGAAAAAGAAAAATAATTCAATCAAAAGTTTACACAAAAGCCATAATTTGCCATACCTTTCTGTTCTGACAAATCATCCCTAGTTCTATCATGTTCCTCTAACAGTTCACACAATGTCTTTTATTCTCCTATCATTTCAGGATCTCATCACATCTTTCCAACTATAACTGTCTTTGGTTTCCCCTTCCTTTCAAATCACTTCCAAATCTGTTTGTAATTTGGTACTCTCTATATGACCACAATACCTCAATATGCTTGTTTCATTCACTTTTGTGTTTGCTTCACATTCATTCAATATCCATTCACTCTTGCTTCTATATCTTCTTGTTTATCTACTCATGTCATGCTCATATTGGAATCTGATTCTGAGGTCAAGCAGCTGACAAGGAGTTGGAGTGTGGCTCAGGTGGCTGTGGAAGAAACTGGGGAAGGACACAGTCCAGTTGGGCATTCAGAGGAAGACCCAGAGCCACCCCTTCTTCATCATAGGGCATGCAGGGAGGAACAGAGAAGGGAGCAATGTAAGTTACTGATTCCCTGATTCCCTTCATTAGCTGCAGCTGGGAAAACAGGATTTAAAAAGGATGTTTCCGCACAGTACCTTGCTGGAAGCAAAGTGTCAATTATTTTAGTTTGTAAAGTCTTATCTGGGTTCTGGCATCCTCCCAACTGTGTGTGTTTTGTTATCTTTTGAAGTCTGCAATTCCTAATCCTGCCCTGTCTTGTTAATTGCTGCAGTGTGGTTTGTGTTAGTTTTTATTTATAATTTATATGTACTTTGGGTTCGGACTGAATTTCTTCCCTTTAAAAACTGTCCTTGGGAGAGTTTTTTCTCCAGCTGATGGTAACTGAATATTGGGGGCCAAGTTGGAGTATTAAAGGAACTTTACCTACTTCTGTGACTTTGTTGCTGTTGTGCCACTCTCTGGGTCATCACAGCTCATGAACTTAAATAGCCCATTCTCACAGAGAGTCAGCCTATTTTTCTGCTACTCCTAACACATCATAGTTTGGTTTTAGGCATGAACAGAAACATGCTCATATTACACAGATATTTTTATATCTCTTGATAAACACTAATTTCTTGCAACAGTCTATATTGTATCCATTACTATTTTATCAGCACTTTTTATGAGTAATTGAACATCTTGAAAATTCTATTTTCCCAATTTTTAATACCACAATATACACAAATTCATCAACTGTAAATGCTTAAACGCTTACTTCATTTTCTCTGTCAAATACCGCTATCTTAGTAAGCATTAGTTTTCAAGACACATTCCTCATTGTATCATATAATCAACTTGACATTTGCAGTAAGACATTCAGATTTTCACCCTAAAATATGGCCTCATTTGATATAAAAATATATACATTCACATTCCCAGTTTCAAGAGGCAGCTGGACTTTCTTTGTTTTTCCTTGAATATGTTTAGCTTCTCATCCAAGAAGCTTCTTCAGTTCAGTCAGAATTGGTTATCTGTCAGAAGTGAAGAAGCTTCTTGGATGAGAAGCAAAATATCTTCAAGGACCATCAAATAGTGATTTCTTGAAAATGACCTGGGTGACTGAGAATATGCACAGACAACCTAGATGACGTTACTCATTATGTGTCTTATTTCTTGTTGCTTAATCCTGAGGAATTTTATGAACATTTTGTTTATTCTTACTCATATTTTACTTCTATAAAACACCATCCATGTTTTAACTTTTCTCCAGTTATGTCCTTTACCATTTTAAAAAAATTCTGTCAACATTTATTATGTTCTTTCATCTATTTCTTTTTGATGCTAAAATGTATGCATCTGATGCTAAAATGTACGCATCTTAGATTATATGTATATAATCTATTAATACCAGTATTTAGTTTATAATATTTAGAGTCTCTTTCTTTATTATTCTTTTACTTCGATTTATTTCACTTATTTCCTTCTCCATGTCCCTATTTCTCTAAGATTCTCTTCTAACACTACTTTAAAAAGGTATGTCCCACATTCAGAAGCTCTCATCACCCATTAATCTTTCATGAGTTCTTTTGGTCTTGTATTGTAAGCAGTCAAATCAAAAGGGAATCCAATAATTCATGAACAGCTGCAGCATTGTCATTGGCTGCATTTGGCTTGATCAGCTAGATATTTAATATGATGTCTTTTATGACAGTATGTATGTATAGTATAGTTTTGGAGAAATTTGTCTGCAGTGACTTAATGTTGAGAAAAATAGCGTTAAATTCAAATACTGGAAAACCAGAATGAACACCAAATTTAATATTTGCAAATGATGGCATAGCTGCCCAGGACACAAAAACTGTTATTAACTCATCAGGCTATGTAAAGCCAAGGAAAACAGTACTACAGCAGAGAAACTTTTCTTGCTAACTCTGGTAACGCACAAAATACATAAAGTTGCTTTTGATAGCCTATTAAAAACCCTGCATGTTGGTCTATTGAAACAGTCTGTGTATATGGTTTATGTGAAGATAGGGTTTTTGACAAAAATGGACTACTTTTAAATTTAATCTCTCTATCTGCTGAGTAGATTTTTGAAAAGCTTATCTGCATTTGACTTGTTCCCCCACCCCCTTTTTCCTGGTATAGCCTAGATTAATTTGTTGAATTTGTAGGGGTCCATAAAACAGAGTAAAAGGCTAAAGCTAAGCGGGAATGTGGGAAACATCTGAAATTCATTTAGCAATGCAGCCTAAAATGTGACAGCTGTGATGGATCACTGCCATCTGCTAGTGTAGTAGAACCTTGAAGAACACTACTAATTAAGACTGACCCATGTGCTTTTATATAAGAAAATAAAGTAAGCAAACAAATAAAACCTTCTCTGACAACTTTGATTTGGGTTTCACAGGAAGTCTTCTCTGTAGAGCAGAGAAGCATAGAAGCACTTCAAAATATTTAAGATTTAATTCCAATTTTAGTATTTCTCCACACATAAAAAAATTACCCCTTGCTGAACATTGAGACTAAGTTATCATGGTAAAGGCAGGATTTTGCCACATGGTATCAGTTGGCTGGAAGAACTGTCAGAAATAGCTGTTGTTTTTAAACTGGAAGTATCAGCACACTTTTGCCAAGAAACAGGAATTGTGGTATGATGGGAGACCACATAAATTAGAATTTTATAATGCATGCTGCTATCTATTTAAATACAAAGTATTGATGACTCTAAGCTTGTCTTACATTAAAAGACATTGCTCCTGAAGAAATATTAATATAGATTTTGGATAGTACTATAAGTTAGTAAGGTATTGAATGAACCAGTTTGAATTTAAGCATTATAATCTTGTACAGAACTAGAATTATTGAACCTTGATGGGCCCATAATTTTCTATAGAGACAAACTTTCTTTTAATAGTTAAAAGGGAGAAAGAGAGTGGTAGAAGATGAAATCAGGGGAGAGATAGTGGAAGAAGAAGCTGCCCAGAAGAACAAGTGTGGATTCTCAGTCTTGAATGACACTGTACATCTGTTTTCTTCTATGCTCTTTTATATTTTATACTCGTTCAGTCAGCAAGTATCATGGGCCCAATTTTGAAAAAAAGAAAAAAAAGCTCAGGACCATATAGGTTGAAACATGAGGAAGAGGTCTTCATTCTGCAGTGAATAGACAATAGCTAAAATGATGGTGATGGTGGTGGTGATGATGATGATAATGAGTTGCTTAGATGGATTTTTTCCTCTTCAGACCTATTATCACCAACTGTTATATGGGAAGAATCCTAGAATTTATACGTGTGAATTTTTAAATATTTAAAGATAGTCCTTGATTTATGACTGACTGCGTAATGACTTGTCAAAGTTACAATGCCCCCCACCCCAAAGTACATAAGAACTGGATTCAAAATGTTGATGGTTCCATTTCCTGCCACATAAGAGCCACATTTACATTCATTTACAGCATCCCACATTCATGTGACCATGATTTATGTTTTCTGTTGGCTTTCAGCCCTTGAGGAATGATTAAAGCCTCTCAAAGAGCCTGGACTTTCTCCTCTGCTTTGATGGATTGGCTCAAGTAAACAGATTTGATCATAGATAAAAAGAGGCAGCCTCAGTTATATAGGCAAATGGGTGTTGTGGGTCCAGTTTTACCTCACTATATATTTTCCTATAGTACAGCAAGTTAGGGGCAAGGGGAAATGTTGTGATAGATCCATAAGAGCAATATATTCTCTAAAAATCTCTTTTTAAAAAAATCTTTGGCTGATATGCCAATTGCTTCATTTTCTGGAACACATAACTGTGAAATTCTGGGTGAATATGTCAACAACTAGATTTAACTATTGTAATGTACTTAAAGCCCATGTCACACTGCACCAATGGATGGAAAGAGGATGTAAAAC
>BHFT01061077.1:0-18969 GCA_004320025.1 Laticauda laticaudata
GATGTATGCTCCCCCCTCCTCATTTACACAACAGAAAAAATGTAACACCTCCAGCTCACTTCCCAGACTCATCCCCTAGCCTATTGTGCTTTTAAATATTTTAAATATTAAATTTATATTTAATATAAAAATAAAATTTTTATATTAAATATTTTTTTTAAAATTGTATTTGTGGTCCTCGGGATTTAAAAGTATGAGTTGGGTGGTCCCTGAGGTTCAAAAGGTTGGGGACCCCTGCTTTATAAAATGGTGTCTGCCCTTTACATTTGCTATTATATTCACTATATGATAAAGAACAATCTAATTACAACAAGTAGTTTGACACTTTATCTTGCACAGTTGGAAGAAGGAATTATTTTTTATGAATTGTAGAAAAACTGTCAATTGTATGTATTACAATTAGAGAGTTACTGTATCTGGGCTGTATTAGAGAGTTACTGTATCTGGGCTGTGAAAATCTTGATAATCATTGAAGAACGCAAAGTACATTTTTCTTACGTTGTTCTGTCCATCTAGTTGCCTTTATTTTTGCAGCAGAGAACTAAAACCCTAACAGCACATGGGTGGATGAGCTTTTCCCAGCTAGAGATTAATATTCAATTTCCCCCCAATTGTTTGAGGGTGAGCAATGCAGTAGTGCTAGTGATGCAAATCTGCTGTTTAGACCTTTAGGAGGTTGCTTTATGGTGTGGTGGAATTGGAGGTGGATTAAAAAAAACCCCCATCACTCTATCATTATCCATCATGAAGTCTCTCAGCAGTTTCCAAGAAAACCTGGTAGTAAAATTTCTTTGGGTTCTCATGTGGATTTGCAGAGGACTCATGAACTGTCACCCTTCATAATTCATGATCCCCTATGCAAACTATTTTTGATAGGAAATATCCTATAGCAACATAATAGTAAGTTTCATATTTGCATGATGTCTTGGGGATTGCCTTAGCCCTAATCTAGAACTTTTTATTGTTGTTAAGTTGTTAAGTCATGTCTGACTCTTCATGACCCAATTCTAATCTAGAACAGAGCAAGCTTTTTGTTAAGGTACTTGGGAGAGAGGGACATGTCAACTGATGAATGGGCTAAAAGAGGTGAAGTTATATTTTCTTCTTCTGATATTCACATCCTTCTCACATATGCTTTCTTTTCTGATTATCTATTTTTTTCTCTCTCTCTCCTACCTCTGTCTACTTAGGGTCAAGAAGCATCCCCCAATCTTTCAGGCTCCAAGAACCAGCAGCGATGGCAGTGGCGGGTGGATGGTTTTGCATATGAAACCTAGATCCAGCCCATGCACAAATGAAGCTTCATACTCTCACCCGCTGTTTGCATGGTCCAGTTCCCAACAGGCCACAGACTGGTACTGGTCTGCTGACCAGGAGTTGGGGACTGCAGTGCTAAGGGAAGCCTGTATCCACAGAACTACTGGTTTATGGATTTCCCATCCTTAATTTATTCTAGAAGGAGCAAAAAGGGAACTGCAGATTTGTTATACTCAGTAATAGACACTTTATGAAATTACTGTGCAAAGTTTTAGAGCTGTTAATTTAATAACAGCTATAAAGTTTGAATACAATTATCACTTACTTCCTCTCTTTATTATTTATCTATTGCTTTACCGACATGTTCTCAGTATGCTCTATAATGACCCTGTGAGTAGGTCATTATTATTAATTCAGATGTAAATGGATCCTAAAAGAAATCTAATATTGAGTAGATATAAGAAATATAAAGATGATATTTTCCCTCATTTTTATGGATTGTAATTCTCTTAAAAAATACCTATTAAAGTAACTGTTGCAATAGGCCAGCTTAACTGAATTGGAACATCACCAGTCTAAGTATTCTTGATTTTTAAACATAGCTAAGAGTTGAAGAGTAAGTCAACAGTATTTTGCATAATGTTTAAAACAATCATTTAAAAAGTTTATTTCATGTGCAGTGCAGCACTCTTGATTGGTGCTATATGTTGTCACAATGGATCACTTAACAAGGGTTGTGCCATGGCTAGAAGCCAGAGACCCATCCCTGTTTTTGCCGGTGCTGCATATTTAACTGTGTTCCAAGCCTGGAAAGGAAGGGGAATAAATAGTGTGTTGCCCTCACCTTTTGAATTATAGTGTTGCATAGCCTGGCAGAACAGTCCATGTAAGAAGTCAGTTGCAATGAATGAATTAGCCCACTTAGGATATCTTGACCAAGGGATTTTAAATATCCAAGCAATATCTTGGCTTAGGAGCCAATAAAGCTTCTAGTAGTTTGGTACTTTAATGTTTAAATCCCATGGTATATTTTACTTAGAAGTAAATTTAATTACATTCATCAGGACTAATGTTCAGATGTAAGCATAAGACTGCAAAGTCAGCCTACATCCCTTATCCAGTGAATAATGTTGCATTACCAGCTACATATGTAAGCTGAATCTTCAAATACCTTATTAAATAGTTCTTGCTAGTGCTGTGCAGATCCTGCATGTAGCTGAAACTGGAACCATACATCTCCCTCAAGTCTGTATGATATATTTACTATGGCCAACATATCAGGTAATGAATATGTTATGGATGTTTATGAATTAAAATACTAAATACCTTAGTTCGTCAATATTAATATTTGAAAAATATTTCCATGTCCACCCAGGTGACTTTCCTGAATTGACAGAGTTATATGTTGATGTCTTCTGGAATGTCATCTTTTTTTCCTGAGTTTTTAGAGCAACAAATTTTGGCCTAGAAGTATAGCTGGATAAAGTGAAATACTATACAACAGAAAGTTTTCATAATATTGAGATGTGCTTGGATGAAGACAGCTGTTCTGAATTGTAGATGGCTTAAATTACTGTAATAAAACAGAAAGTATTCATGTGCTCTTAATCAAATTGAAATCTTGAATGTTACATATGGCTTTCTTTATATTTCTAGGGAAGAAAAAGGGATGGTTATACATGAAGTACTAAAATAAACTTTTAACAATGTAAAAGGGAAAAGTATTTGGCTCAACTATTGTATTTACCCCTTTTTTTGCATTCATCTCAAAGATAGAGTTTGTTGCCTTAAAAATGTTCATACGCCAAGCTTAAGGCCCTGTCACACTGGCCGACAGATACAAAACGTTTGTAAAAAGGACACCGCGGATGAGAAAAATGTTCCATCCGTTGTTATCCGCTCTTAAAAGGGGCAAAAATTTGCATAACCAGAGCGGATAACACGGAAAGGAATGGACGGGGGGAGGGGCGCAGGAGTGATTTGGATGGAAAGCGATTGCTCCAACGAAAGAGCCCTAGCGGATGGAAGCGGATGAGAGCGGGATGGCACATCCGTAAGGCTTCCGGGGGGCCGCAACAAACGGACACGGAATGGAAAAGACGCGGATGCAGAGCAGACGCCGAGCGGATGTGAAGCGGATGCACAGTGGATTCAGAGCGGATGAAGTGGATGCAGGACCGGATGCAGAGTGGAAGCCTAGCGGATGCCTAGCATCCACTGCGCGATGCGGGGAGGATGCCATTGCGTCAGCCCCGCTGAATAGCTCCCAAGCAGGTCACCATTCAGAGGAAAGACCTGCTCCCAGACACATCGACTGCCTTGCAGCCTGCCCTTGCCTGCATGCCTGCCTGCCAGCCTCCCTGCCAGCCTTGCTGCCTGCCAGCCTCCCTGCCAGCCTTCCTGCCAGCCTTCCTGCCAGCCAGCCGTTTGCCAGCTTCTGCCAGCCTGCCTGCAGCAGCCTGCTGGCCACCAGCCTGCCTGCCTCGCCCAGCCTTGCTGCAGCCAGCAATCCCACAAACCATGGGAAGAAGAGAAGCCTCAGCCATCTGCTGCCAGCCCTGGCAAGAGGGACGGGCCACCCTCCCACCCCCCTGGCCCTCACCTGCTTCTACTGGGCTTCTGTAGCACGGGCTCGCTCTTCTGGGGCTGGGGCTTCTGCTGCTTCTGCTTTCTGCAGGAGCTGATGCTGGCTGCTTATTGCGGTGGTTGCTTCTGGCATGTGCTTTACTCTGCGTGTGCTGCTCCTGGCGTGGTGCTTCTGCTGATGCTCACTCTGCTTCTGAAAGCTGCTTCTGTGCAGTGGTGCTTTCTGCTGTGCAGTACTCTGCTGAAAGTCGTCTCCTCGTCCTGCTGGTCCTGCTCGTGGCTGCTGGTCGCCTGCTGTGCCTGGTCTTGCTCATCCTAGCTTGGTCCTGCTCGTCTCTGTCTTGCTATCCTGCTGTCTGCTCGTCCTGCTGTTCTGCTCATGCTCCTGGTCCTGTTTCGTGCCTCCTGGTCCTGCTGGTTTGCTCCTGGTCGCTGCTGACGCTGCTGGGTGCTTACTCTGCTGCTGCTGATCCTGTCCTGCTGGTTGCTGTGGTGCTGCTGCTGATCCTGCTGGTGCTGCTGGTGCTGCTGGTGCTGGCTGCTGCTGCTGATGATGATCCTGCTGGTGCTGAGTGCTGGTGCTGCTGCTGCATGCATGATATCCTGCTGGCGGCTGCTGCTGTGGTCGTGTGGAGGGAGCAGCTCCTACAACCTGGAAAGCCCCTCTGATGAGGTCCATGTGGTCCTCGCCAAAGGGAGGAAGAGGCAGACGTGAGAACAGGAGAGGAGGCAAATACAACAAGGACGAACATGAGGATTGAGGTCCTGAAGTGCTTTGATGAGAGAATGACTATCCGATGGTGAAGGGACACGGCTGTACAGGGACACCAAAAGGAGCAGGCTGCTTGAGAGAAGAAGGTGGAGAAGCCTGGGCTACACTTCAGAGGTGCTCCTCGGCTGGTGGAAGCAGATTGCATCACCTGTTTATGGGAAGCTGCACCTCAAGAAATCTGGCCAGGCCCTCGGGACAAGCTGACAGACAATGAGACCTACGTCATGCCAAGTGGCAGCTTCCTGGAGTGGAGATCGCCCACGAGAGCAGCCCCTCTCCCACAAACCCTCTGTCATCAGGCAGCCTGCTGAGAGCCAGTTTCCTCTTCCAGCTGAGAGTCAGCTCGTTCTCCAGGCAGGTGTGTCTTGTGGAGCGGTGCCACGATGGAGAACCTGAGAGAGCTGTTGTAACCTGTGGCGGAGCACGGGGGGAGGACTCCTGGCACAGTGGAGAAGAAGGAGGACAGCACTTTCACCACAGTCTACCCGCCATTCCACCCCCATCTCCACCTCCAACGAAAAGGCAGGAGAGCCAGACAGGGAGGGCCAGAGCCACACTGTCCTGCTGGGTGATCAAGAGAGACAATCAGTGACAGCACATAGATATTCCTCTCTCAGCTGGTCCACACTGACTCCTTATCCTCCAATCGGCAAGCCCTTCCTCACCTATGTCAACCAGACCCTCATGGACATGGCGAACCCCAGTACGCAGTGGTGAAGGACCCGGCATCATCAATCTGCTTCACAACCCTCCAAGATCCAGAGGAATCTGCTCCCACCCATCCAGTCTGCTTCCTCCAACCAGGTGATGTCCCTCCCATTCCAAGGCTTTCCACAGGCCCCCCACCTACCAGGGCTACGGCTCAGGATGTCCCAGCCAGACAGGCAGCAGCCCTCCCAGTCCAGCACAGACTCATCGGACGCACCGTTCCACTGGTTTTCCATTTGATGCCACCGATGCCACTGGTTCCACTGATGCCACACATGCCACCCATGTCACCGATCACCCATGCCAGTCCTCACCCAGCTGCTAGACCAGACAGCCCCACTAAAACTGCTCTTCCTCCACCCACAGCCAAAGCCCGGCCTCAGTACATCGTGTCGTTTGGTACTGGGCTGACACCCATGGCATGGAGGAAGGAGCTCTCAACATCATGGGGCTGAGCCAGCTGTCTGAGAGCTCCTCGCACACCGTCACCTGTTGTCCTCTTGGGCCAGGATCCCAGTGGTGCTTCAGACCAGCACTCCAGCACCAGCACCTCACAGCACCTGGACCTTCACCCCTGAGACTGGGCACACCTCTGATGACAGGGAGAGTGCCAGAGGACTGGGTGGCTACCTGTATGACTTTATTTGGACACTTGACTTGGGTCGTTTTTCTTTTTCAGCTTGTTATTAATAAAGTTTATGCTTGCGTCATGCACTTGCTTCATTTATTTTTTTCAAAAGTCTTGGTGGAAACTTTTAGAAATGGTTTAAAGCCTTTGCATGCTTGTGGAGGGTAAGGATAGCAGTGGCATGGCAGGATACCTGTGGATGGGGTCAATAGCTGTGGATGGCCAGGGATACCTTTGGATGGGTCAAGAATAGCTCGTGGGATGGGTTGAGATAGCTGTGGGTATAGATAAACCTCCAGTGCAAGCATAGTGGACTGTTATGTCCACCCTCCCAGGTGCCACACCTATGGCCCTTCATTAAATCAATACTAATGTATCATTGATCCATACATTATCAACATAAACACAACTGCTTTTATTAAATCTGCTCTTCATTGTAGCCCATCCAACATACATGGCCCAATCTCATCAGTGTGATGAGACAGGCTGAAGAAGCATCCATTAATCATCATCATCCTGTCTTGCCAGTCACTGCTCCAGCTGGGGAGTTTGCACCAGTGTTTCAGGAGGTTGGCGCTGCTTCTTCCCTTCACACGTGAGGGCTCTGTTGCGGCCTTGCACATCCTCAGTGTCTATTTAGTTTCCCTTGGCCTCCGATTTCCCAGGTTCATGTCCCCGACTTGCCTTGTTGAGGTCCACGAGCCTCTTCTGCAAAGACTGGTAGCGGTAGGGTTGCGCATGGATTGTGCAGATGCAGCAAGCTTGCCCGGATCCTCCTACGGTCTGTTGGCATGCTGGCATGGTGGTGAGAGTACCGTGGAACCTGTTGGCAGGATGCCAAAGGCGTTCTCCACCATCCGTCTTGCCCTGGGACAGCCTGTAGTTGAAGAATCCTCTCTCACGGTTGAGATCTGGAGGTTGTAAGGGCTTCATGAGGATAGAGTTGTGAGGGAGAAGGCGTCATCCCCCACGATGAAGTAGGCAACATTCTTGCGTGTCGTTGGCAGGGGTCTGGATCTGGGAAGCCATGATGAGGTTGCATTCCAGCCCCTACCTTGAGGTCACATGGTGTTGTGTATAACCTGGGCATTCTGAAGCTGACCTGTTGCCTAAGCATCGATGTACCATGAACTTGTGGTCAGCATCGACCATGGCGAAAGAGACGATGCTGAGAAGCCCTTGTTGTTGAAAATAAGTGACGCCCACTTGGCTGGAGCTTTGCAACCACGTCTTGCCATCTATGGTCCACGTAATGGGGGAAAGTTCCACCTCTTGATACCAGCGTTCTGCAACTTTCTCATCCTTCTCAGTTGGAGGGCACTGTAGGAGCTCCTCCAAGGTATTTCTTCCGAATGAATGGGCCTGCACCACTTCTCTGACCCAATTGGATGTTGTGGTGCAACCCTTCCAGCTGTACTGGGATTGCTTTCCTGTCTAACTCTTCGCTCCTCTGAGGGCCAATAGGGGTGGCGGCCAAAGTCCGATAGAGTGCCACCTTTGAGCCCGGATACGCTCCCAAGGTACATAAAGGGTGTGAGTTGTGCTTACGATCAGACGTGAGATCTATGTTCTACTTGGCGCGAAACAAGATGAGTTCGATTATGAAGTACGTGCCTCGTACCACTGCAATTCTATGTGGCAATACATAGAGCATGCCCTGGAAGGTGCTAAAAACTCCCTCTCTTCATGCAAAATAGTGGCTGGGTGAAAAAAACAAGAATAGCAGTCACTCCCAGTGTTCTTCGTTCTGAGAGCGTACTCACACGCAACAGATTAGAACCATGCAATGTTTGTGTTCACAGTGCTCCTGTGCGTCTGCCTACCTCTCCTCCACCTGGAACCACTGCATTCCATCTCTAGTATGCGGACGTTCACGGATCACCACTAGTCCATGACCAATCTCTGCTTTCTTGTTACCATCTAGTTCCACATTGAGCTTGTAACAAGCTAGCCTGTTAGATTGGCTTCGCACCTTTTGGTCCCAGATAAGACGCCTCTCTATGTGTGACTGCGTACTCATAGAAAAGGATGCCTGATGGTATATACGATCCATATGGGTGGACGGAGTGTCGGAAGGCTGCGTGCGCGAGTGCGACCATAGGATGTGGATGTACGCGTGTCAATGAATCCGAGTGCTCTTGAACATATACTGACATTTGAAGAGGTCCATGGTCAACGAGCTAGGATCTGCAGATTGTGATGCGCAAGATACAAGGATTCGCGCAGGGTGGTTGCTCCCCTTTTATAGACAATATAGGTTTTTTCAACTCCGGTGCGTGTCATCATTGCTACCTATATGGTTAGTACTCGCTCTAGGCAATACCATCTAGTTGACTAACTACCTCAATTTATCTTTCGCGGACGATATGGAGTGCGCCCGTATATAGATCGCTATCGAGAGCTCCCTCGGCATTCCAGTTTTACCATCTTAGATGAACTTTTGTGCGATAATTGTCGTCTAGCTGCATCCGCTTTCAATCCTTTCTCCCATCCGTGCTACTAACGCTGCGCATCCTTCCGTGTCCATTCCGCTTCCTCCCTGTGTCGCGTTTACGTGGAGCGGTGCGAGTTACGCAGATGCGAGTTACGCGGGATGCACAGCGATTGGCCTAGCGGATGTACGGACGCGTAACGGATGTAGCGGACGCGTAACGATGACGACGGAGCTAGAACAGATGTTCCCCGTGATGCGTGCCGATGCAATGCACGCGGTTGGATACGTTTTCCCGGCTCAGAAAGTTTTGAGCAGCTCAAAAACTTATTTTGAGCGGATGAATCAGTTGACGGGAATGCTGGACGGATAGAGGGAAGAAAGAACGGACGCAGTGAGCTACAAAAATGGGAAGCATCGCATTTAACAACGCCCAACGGATGGCAAGTGTTTTTCTCCGTTTTACATCCTCTTTCCATCCGTTGGTGCAGTGTGACATGGGCTTTAAATACACATGTAGACAAACAATTAATTGCATATATAAAATATGCTGCCAAGTATCTCATATTTTCAAAAGAAACAATATTAGACATGAAGGCATCACTAGGCATGGTTAGTACAATTGTCTTTGTTATTAACCATCATGGTTTTTTAAAAAATTCTTTCCTCAAATCAAAGCCCTGAAGCCTCCTTTACCCATCTATATCAAACCCTGAATCCCCAATAAAATTATTTTTCCCCATTAAGCTAGGTGATTTTCTCTGATCAGAATGCAGGTTCCTCAGGTCAATCTTTGTCAGACCAATCTATATTAAAATCTCATCTCATTTATATCTGCTGGTTGCCATTTTCACTATCTGTCTGTCCCTAGTTGTTGTTTATTACCTCTCTACATTCATTATGTTTGGAATTCACTCTGTGCAGGACTCATATTGCTTGCCTGCTCTGAGAAGCCAGGAAATAACTGGGCGACAGGCTCTGCGTTCTCCTGTTTTTTTGCAAATTATATAGCTCCCTGCAGGGGAAACTCTTATAATTAGAATAAAGTAATATCATTTTTTAAAGTGAAACATAAAACACAAGAACAGGATCTGAAACCAGGTTAAATATAAAAGTAGCAATTAAAAATAAATTATTTAAGATATAGAAATAGTAGGACAAATATTATGTGAGACTTGGAAAACACACTAATCAGGATGAAAATTCTGGTCTCTGTTGAGTAAAGAGAGGGAAAGGGTACTCCTGATTGTGTCCCAACATAGCTATAACTAATACTACTTACTAGATAATGAGATAAACACAACACACTAACCAGGTTAGGTCTAATCAGATTTAGATAATATCTACATAGTGAATGTTTTTGTAGATATTATAAACTTATTTCCTCTTGAGTGCGGGAGATAGAGACTGCCAATCCATTCTGGATTCACTCATTCAAATAGATGAATGTGCAAAGTCAGTCAGTTCATATGGAGACCTCATGAAAAAATACATTTGTATTCAGAGAGTTAAGCCAGAGTAACCCAGAAAATAATCAGTAATTTGAGACCCTTAGATTAATTATTATAGTGGAAAACAGTTGTGGAGAAAAAAAAATATGCAACTTAGTTCCAATGAACCAGCCCCTTGTCTCTATCTCCAAAACATCCATATCACTCAATAAAAGTGAATGAGAATTTTGGTAGAGAATTTTGTTGTCAATCTAATATGATGACTTTGGCAAAATTTCAGTGCCTGTACTTGGATATTCATCTGTCACTTGCACATTTGTCACATTTCATTTCTGTTAAGCTTTCTGCATTCAGTCTCAACACACTATGAATTGAACTATAGTCTGCCATTTCCCCCTTATTTTTCAGAAATTGATGTGGAACGAGCAAATGCTATTTGCCATTTATGTAAATACATGCAGAATAAGCTTGTTTGGAAAGGAATTGTAGTTGGTGGGAGGTAAGCTTCTCTAGGAAAGGATTCTAAATAGGAGACACCACAACCAAGAAAACTTTATAATTGGCAATTATGTCTTGAATCTCAAGTGACATTTAGAACAAGGGAAGAATTGTTCTTGATGCATGTAAGCTTCAGGTAAGCTCATGTGGAAGAAGATGAGCCTTCCAGAGCTCAAGTCTCAAGATGCACTATAGCTACCAGTCCTTTGAAATATGATTGAAAATGTTTCTATGCATGTAAGTGTGTCTGTGTGTGTGTTTGGGGAAGGTAGAAAACCCCTCCCCCCCAATAATAAGATAAACTAATAAATGAACAAACAAGACATATTGAAAAATAAATGGTAGTGGAAAGGGAATGCTACTTCTAGTTTGTTTAAAGAATGAAGATAAAATATCCCCACAATAAAGATAAAATAAAAAGTTGGTTTACTTTTTTGTTTGTTTATTTCCATTTTTTATTTTTACAAATAAAGTGGCAAACATATCCAATACACATTCCTCCCCCAATTTTCCCTTTATTATGTAGCTTGTAAAAAGAGGCATTTTTTTCTGTAATAATCTAAAGCCTGAAAATCTAATTAAATGTAACCTTGTGCCCTAATCAAGAATCTAAAATAGCTCCAATGCTTTTAAAAATGTCTATCCTCTGTGTAAGTTGATTTATAACTCCTATCATTCCTTGCTCATGAGAATCATTCCATTTTCTCAATATGTCAGGCCTCTCAAAACAAGAAAGACATGTTGTGATTCTTCCAAGCAGAGTTCTTTATGATTTCATACTTATATACACTGAAGCACACTACTATCTACATTTACCACATACTCTTAGAACAGGCCTGTCAAACTGGCAGCCCACAGGCTGGAGATATCACATGCAGGCCACACCCACCCCAGCTCCATAAAGGCAAAAAACATCATGTGACATGATCAAGTTTGACATCCATGTCTTAGAATTATTAGAGCGGGGCTGCCTTCAGTCTCTTTCTCTCACACAAAATATCTGGACTGAACTGACTCTTATTCCTCACACCTCTTTCCTCAGACTACTACATCACACACATGGGTCTTATAATCCAATATCTTTGGACGATAATTTGCTGGGCAGGGCTGGTGTAATCAGTTATGCAAACTAGTTTTCATCTTGTGCTTTCTAGTTAATAATCTGAGAAGTTTCACATGAACATTTAATTGTTTTAATTTGTTTTTATGTTCAATTTTAATGGTCGGTTTCCCTGTACACCACTTGGAGCCACCTTTTGTGAGATGAAGCTATAATGTAACATTCTATAAAATCTGCTTTATGTCGCCTTTCTTACTTTCTTCAAATACTTTCTCAGACTCACCTTTAAATTCCCATGCTTTCTGGTGACTTAGCATGACAATAAAGTTAAGTCATTTGTGTGCACCTGAAACTGTCACATATAACTGTGATGATTGTGTATTTTTGGAATCTTCTGCAAAATGCTATATGCAACCCTGCTAGGAAGAGGAAAAGGAAATCAAAGCAATAGAAACAAGGAACAGAAGGGAGGAGGGAAATGGATATACTACTTATTCTCAAAAAGGGGGAAAAAGCATGCCCAGCAGAGCCAAGTGACTTCTAAAGCCTGGAAAACTGATAATTATTAATATAAAACAGATGCCACTTTTTTTTGCTTGTAGTAATAGAAGAACAGCAGATCTTGATCCAGGGAACAAATCCCCTCTTCCTAATGTTAGCTATTTGCTTAGTCTAGGAACCCTGAAATGTGTTGCAGGTTAAACTCAAGGTGTTGAGGAAACTGATAATATGCTGTACAATTAAAAAAAATTTTTTTTTCACTTATTGCTATTCTACTATAAGACAATATAGATTTGCTGCAAATATCTACATTTCACTGCACTTAAGATTTTTTTTAAAGAATTCACATCTTGCCTTCATTTGTATTATTAAATTTAAGTAAAGCAATATACAAGGATGAGAGTGAATTCATGTGATTGTGCCATTGTAGCAGCATGGTTATATTTCACAGCCATTAAAAAAGCCAACACAAACAAAACTAAACACTTTTTCAGTCAAGGAAAATTGAATGGCCTTTGAAGATTGACATTTATTGACATTTTACCAACATATATACCTCTGCTACTAAGATGAATTGGGCTAGAATAATAAGTCGGAAGACTTAATACAGATTAAGTCCAGGCAAGTCATATCTCGTTGGTAATGCCACAGTGGTTAATGCAGCAGCCCTCTTATAAGAGAGACAAGATTAGAACCTTGGACAGCTCCAAAATCAGCTCTCACAGACACTCTCATTCCTACTGTACAATTAGGCTACTTCAATTTGATTTTTGAATTAAGGGTCATAAAACAATAAGCAAACAAACAAATAAATTCAAAGAATTTTATTTTTTGATTAAGCATGTTGCAGTGTGAGGAGAGAAGCTCTAAGCCTAAAATTAAATTAAGTATCAAGGGGCCATGCCTAATTTTTCCATCTGGGAAATTTCTCTGGCCTGGAAAACTTTTATTTAAGCACTGCCTTGAGAAAGTGATCAGAGTCTCCTTTCCACACAAAAATCACCTGTCATTAACTCTGAAATCAGAAATGATAGCTGTATCCTCATTAATTTTTTCTGAGGATAAGTAATTCGACCATTTGTCTACCCTACTATTCAATTAATTTTTTCATACCTAAGAATTTTAAGTTAGCGCCTCATCACAATTTTTCCATTCCTCAATCCATCACAAAGCAGACTGAAGCTGACTTGAAATTGTTCTATCTTTTGTTGATCCTGATATTCAAGGAATGCAATAATCCAATCAGTGCTCACTCTGTATCTGATCAGAGTCTCATTTCTTGAGTTACTGCAGTTCCTGGACCCACAAAAATCCCCTCACCCCACTCCATTCAAAAGGGAAATAAAATAAACCACTTGCATCTTCCACTTATGTTTTCAGGAAATGATGTTTGTATTTATCTTATTTTTACAAAATAGATCTGAGTGATTACCATAAAGGGGAGCTTCTGACTGCAGAAATATCTTCTTGCATTTCAAACATTCTTGTGACCTATGGAGGTAAAGTAATAGCATATGAGAATTTTTCCAATCAGTCATTTCCCCAATAGTCTCAATGATTGCATGCTGCTGAAGAGGGGCAAAGTGGAAGAGATATGCTCTTAAAAAGTTTATATATAAACTCTAAAAAAGGATATTAAAGCTATGGAGGGAAGAGAAATAAGGTCTGCCTTGCAATGGGAGGCAGGATAAAGCAAAATGTTGCCAATGGACAAATGCTTATATATAAATTTTGCTGAGTTTCAAAGGAGACAAAAAAAATTCCATCCAAGTTTTCTGCTTTCAAATAGATGGGTACAAAGCTAAAAATAGGTTGGTGGTTTTTTTTACACAAGATGCTAGTTTAGGCAATGTAATGGTAGGTGTGCGATTACCTGAGAATATTGTTGACCTAGTAGCCAGGAAGACATACATCGACATATGAAGTTTTGAAAATTTCATGTATTGCCATAGACTGAATTTTGATTAAGATAGAGAATACGAATGTGATGCATTTCATTTATAAAGGAAAAGGAAGGTAGTGTGATAGAATACAGACAGAATTCCTTTGTTTATAGATATCATGAATTCCTCTCTCAGAACAAAATATACATTAGATTTATTCAAAAAGATGCTACAAATGCAAATACCAGCCACATATCCATACTCGCCAAACTGGATTTTCCTTTTAAAAAATATCAGTTTAAACAAGAAAGTTTACTTCCTTTTGGGAAATACTGGCCTATTTGACACACATTTAACATTAGGGAAGAGGAATAACCTTAGAGTGAATTGGTTGTAGGACTAGAACTTTGTTCACATAATAATATACCATCCTGGTTCTAAGTGACACATGAAGTCATATTGTTTGGCTCATGTTAGTGAAGTGTGAATTAACTAAAGAGAGTCAAGTAATTTCTGATTGAATCAATTTCATTTTAAAGCAATTTTTGGAAAAAAAAATCCTGAACATGGTGGTGGAACATGGCCTTATGAACAAAAAAATCTTAAAATAATCAAGGAAACTAACCATATGGGTTATGAGTTCTGATGCAGTAAATGAATAGAAGTTAATGTATACAAATATACACATATGAATTGAATACATTTATTAAAATAAAAATACATGAACATTTTTCTGCACATAAAGGTGTATGTTTGTGTTTATATTGTGTGCTTTCTCCAGATGCTGAACTGACAAAATGATTAGTCTTAATATTCCGGTAGGACAGCCCATTTCTTTTGTTATCAAAATATTGTGATAGGAAAATATATCTGCCAAAAATATCACTGAGCAATTCTTATCACATATCTCATCCCATGGATTTCAATTTATTTCTTTATTTACTTCCAATTTATTCTCAGACTTAAATTGGCATGCCTCTGGATCTGACCCAAGCAGCTTCAAGTTATTTAGAAATAACATTCCATCAAAATTGGAAAGATTTCTACAATATATTAAGGTCTAAAACTGAAGGCTTTTAAAACAGCTAATAAAAGCATAGATATAAAATCTGTGGTATATTTTATGATAGATTAAAAATGCATTAACTCTAGTACAATTCAAATGTTTTCAAAAAGGAAGGATGTATTAAGGATTGTTAATATTTCAGGGTATGAAAACAATAAGATACTGAGTGATAGCAAGCTAAATCTCACTACTAAAACTGGCCATGATTCCAATGAATGAATACTACAAGAAAGAAATGGAAAAAAAAAGATAAAAAATGTATCTGCAGAAAAATATCTATTTTTCTGCAAAATAAGGTAAGAATAATAAGTGCATATTCTCCTTTGATGTGTGGGGCACATGCTCTTTTAAGGACAAATTCTGTATTTCAGAGATAGTGTGCATATCAGGAAATGAAATGGTTGTTATGGCAACAACTCTCAAAAGCAACTACTTAACTACAAAATATGTTCTATACAACCATAGAAAAATGAAAACATGAAAACAGAGACAGGGAGAATGGCCAAACAGAAGCAGTCAGAGATGGTGAGAGTACTGCTGATTTAAAGGCACATAGAAATGCTGAAAAAAAAGCTATTCATTTTCATTCCATCTGAAGTGAAAGTTTAAAGCTGCATCTGTTCATGGTAGTTTAATAAGTTTTTCTTTTTTCTTTTTGAAAAAGGATGTTTTCCTTTTGTTGATTAAAAAACAATAACAGAAAAAATGCCACATCACATCATCATGTAAGATAATAATTTGTCATGCTACAATATGTCAAGATGAAAGAAATAGCCTTCTCCTTTTGTCCTGTAATTACATCTTGCCTCAAGGTCAAAGATAATAAATGGGGCTCACAGTACAACCAGGTGTCCAGAGTCTCATTTCCTCCCCAAAATATTTGCTTTAAAATGACGAGGTTTTCTCCATCAACCTCCCCCCCCCCCNTCCATCAACCCCCCCCCCCCCAGGTTCCAGAATCCCCAGCAAGTAGAGGCTTCTTGTGTATAGTATGAACTGTGTTGTTGGGAAATTGGTAAAAGTGGGGGAAAAGGTTTCTGCATTCTGGTTGGAGGAGTATTCCATGATTAGAATAATTCATCGACAACAGAGATGGTATTCAGCAGGTTCTGACCAGTTCTGGAGAACTGGTAGCGGACATTTTGAGTTGTTTGGAAAACCAGCAAATACCACCTCTGATTGGCCCCACCCCATCTATTCTCTGCCTCTTGTGTCCCAGCTGATTGGCTGGGTCTTCTTTAGTTGCCCTGCACAGGAGAACGGAGCTGGAAAGCAGGTTAGTGAGGTGGGTAGGGAATGGGATTTTGCAATAACCTTCCCCCAGGAGTGGGGAGGGAATGAAGATTTTACAGTATCCTTCCCCTGCCACACCTACCAAGCCATGCCCACAGAACTGGTAATATTTTTTTTTGAATCCCATCACTGATCTATAAGCACAACTATAAGCTCTCCTGAGTAAACCAATCAGGAGGCATGACTAGATGAACCAAGTCTGTTTTATTGTAAGGCTATATTAACAGAATCCTGCAAGTTTGTAGACAAGACAGACTGAAGGCCTCCACTTTTAACTATTTGATCTATTAAGAAGAGTCTTTTCCAATATTTTTCTTTCTTTGACCATTAAGTGACTTGTGGGCACCTGGCTCTCTTGTCTGATTGTTTCCTAGGCAGCACCTCTTCTCTTGCCTCAAGGTCATTCATACATACTATCACAACCATTGACTCTCAACCATCCATAATATTCAAAGCCTTATGGTTTAAATAATGCTAGGGTGATCCAGGTGACATAGTATGAACTTGAACTATGATGATTACAAGTTCAAATCTTAACTTGGCTCCTCCCTGTCCTTTACTTAACATGTAATCAAATGCAAAAGAACACTGTGGCACATTACATTAAGGACTGTGTCTGCTGAAACCCTGCTTCATGGTATAATCACAGGCAAGATCACTGATTGAGATCTCATACATTCTAAATGATCATTGTATTTTTTTTTAAAAAAATATATTTTTCTCATGGGGACTAAACTAACTCCCATACCTCCTATTGACTCTATAGCAGGGAAAGAGGGTTGTATGGAGTGAACTACCTAAGAATATATATGATTGGAATAGTTCTCATCTGATCTTCACTGCAGACTTTCCAGCGAATTCTGCTGTTTTGAAAAGAGATAAAGGATTATTTGGTTGTTTCTTGAAAAGAATTGGCAAAAACTGGGAACATTTGCATAGGCACTCCAAGTGCTTAAAAATAAACGTTCTCCCATTCTGCCTCTGACACTCTATCTACAGAAACTTCCAAGACTATTCTTGCTCCCACTATTTGTTGTAAAGACAGTACTGCAGTGATGAACAAAGAGAGAGGGAAAAAATGAGGCTTCCGGTTTGAGCTTCTTCAGCGACACACCGAAACCTCGTCTCTGCGAGGCTTTAATCCGTGCTCACTCATGGAGCGCCCCGAGCCGGCTGGTTTCGGGGCTAAGCCACCCTGTAGAAGTGATGAAGAGAGGGGAGACTGCCTGCAGGGTTGAGGAAAGCCGCATCTCTCCTCCCCAGCTAGCCATTACTCCCTTTGCCAAAGGCGGTTGCAGCAGTGGTCAGAAATGGCCACCACAAAGAAGAACTCGATCAGAAAAGAATGTGCAGGAGAAGAAGAGAAAGTTTTGGTTGACCAGGCCAAAAATAGCAAAAGCAACAAATAAGGTACCGCTGGAATTGAAACTATTAAAAAACAATAACATTGTTCCCTAAGAAGATTTTTTAAGCTGCGAAGGAGTGAGAAAAGGGAAAAGATTCAGTTTTCTCCTTTTCTATAGCTGACAACTAAGGGACTTAAGCCAAGAAAATGGAAAAAAATTCCACTTTGACACTCCAAAAAGGCATTTAATGCTGAAAATAAAAAGCCAAGGGGATAATAAAGTTTCTGGATAATTAAATAAGCTTTTGAAACAGGAAAGGAGAGAAAAAGAATAAAAGGGTAGGATCTGGAGGGAGGAGACTAACCTGGAATTAAAAAAGAACTTGCGCAAAAATCTCAACAAGACTTCAAAAGATACATTCAATTGAATATCGCAACAAAAACCCCAGGAAGAGAAAGTCGATAAAAAGAATAAGAAGATATAAACTCGGGACTATCTGGGATTACTTGATGATTTCTGGATTCTTTGGTTATTGTTTTGAAAATGACTAAAATCAATCGGGTGGTTTGTTTAAAACTAAGTTTTAAAATGGCTCGCACTTTAGAAGAACTGAAAATGGAAACTTAAAAAGTACAAAGAAGATGCAACAAGAAGGGAGAGGTTCTTTTGGGCTTTGTATTTCAGTTTTTTAGAAATGGAGATTTGGAATTATGTAAACAAACAAGAAATGCCTGCAGAACAAGAAGATTGCGAACAAAGAAGAAAGTCATCTTTATGATCAAGTAAATCTTAGATGGGGGAAAAAAAAAGAAAGGTGGGGAAAGAGAATGGAAAGTTTAAGATTGGGAAAAAACAACTCCCCCCAAAATAGAGTGAAAAATAAGTATAAAAAATCAAGAAAGCACAGAAGAGGGAAATGCCGAAGAGAGAATTAGAAGTAGAGAGACAAGGGGGTAAAAAGGGAGGGAGAAGATGAGAGGGAAGAAAAGAAAGGAAAAGAAGTTATAAAGGACAAGAAGATAGAGGACAGAGGTAGAGGAATAGAAGACCAAAAGCTATAAGAGAAACAGGGCTATTTAGAGATAATGGGTGAAAACTTATGGAAAAGGGGATTCCTGCAGGTACATAATATAGTATGGTTATATTAAGAAACACAAAATAATTTTAGAAAATATGAAACAATGTATGATTAAAATGTCTGAATAAAATAGCTATCGTAATTCAGTGGAATGCTTGTTCAATCAATAAAATGTAACAAAAGGTATATTTAATTATTTTATAAAAACATAATGTGAAGAGAAATAAGGGGAAAAATTAATTATGGAGATTATATGTATTTTTTAAGGAGTGTGAATTATAATTGAAAAGAAGTGCTAAAGATGTTAATGATTATTAATGAATAGAAACTGAACTGGATGGAATGAAGGGTTTTATAAATTATATATATTTACAAATCTTTCTTTTCCTTTTTTTTTTAGTATTGAGTTGG
>BHFT01061079.1:0-11986 GCA_004320025.1 Laticauda laticaudata
TACACAACGGATGCATAGCATTTTCCAATGGATGGCAAGCTTTTTTTAACATTTTACATCCTCTGCATCCGTAAGCGCAGTAGGATCGGGCCTTAAGTAGCCTATAGCAAAAAGGTTGGATTATCCATTCTATGATTATCCTGATTTAATCTTTCTATACAAAAAGCAGAGATGATATTCAGCAGGTTCTGACCAGTTCTGGACAACTGGTAGCGGAAATTTTGAGCAATTTGTAGAACCAACAAATACCACCTCTGACTGGCCCCACCCCCATCTATTCTCTGCCTCCCAAGTCCCAGCTGATCAGCTGGGTCCTCTTTTGTTGCCCTGCACAGAGAACAGAACTGGAAAGCAGGTTCGTGGGGTGGGGAGGGAACGGGATTTTGCAATAACCTTCCCTCAAGAGTGGGGTGGCAATGGACATTTTACAGTATCCTTCCTCTGCCATACTCACCAAGCCACACCCACAAAATCGGTGTTAAAATTTTTTGAATCCCACCACTTATAAAAAGGCAGCAGGCAGCTTGGAAATCACAAGTGTCTTCAAAATGGCTAAATGAATCAATCAGAGAGATCTAGAAATTAATTTGAGAATCTCACTGAAATGGATCCCTGGAGCCAAAGGCTGCAATTCTTGATAGGTTTGCACTGTAATAAATTGTGCATTCTTATCAGTGTGTGAATGTATATAAACTTGCCAATATCCATAAATATAAATAAATAAATATTTATTTATCAGAAAACAAATAAATATTTCTGTCTATATTCTAATAAATGCAACATCCATCACATTCATTTGTAACTACATTTGGACTTTTTTTTTTTTTTACAAAAGAAGAAAATAAAAATAAGAGGCACAGACCCTGCTTTTACCAGTATATATGTTTGCCACATTGTGTTCAACTTTTTCCCCTTGGATTTTCCAAGCTTTTTCCATGCATAGAGTGGCTATTATATGACTTGATTATCTTATGTATCAAAGTGACAGATCTATAGCCTTGGTGACAACATTACAGCTCACCAGTACTAAGGGGCAATTAATCCCCTATGAATCAGAGCAGAATTACCAGATCATGACGGCTCTTGGAAGTCTGTCAACTCCCATTGAATGAGGCCACCAGACTGTTAAGGGAAGTACTGGTATGCATTATAAGTGATGACAAACTATAAATCAAGAAATGGTTTGAGGGGAAAAAAAAATAGCCAAAAGGAATATATCACAATGATTAACTTCACACTTTGCAATGTCTCCAGGACATAACCAATTTCTGTCCCTTTTGTTATTGGAACCTTTCTTGCTTCCTCAAGATGACAATTCATAAATTAATATAGGGCATTTCCTATGTGCTTCTTTGTGGACCAAGTAACTTTGGGCATGTTAATTTATTTTACTTATGAGTTCCAATTATAAAGTGAACATTATAGTGCCCTTTATCAGAGGGTGATAGTGAACTTATCAAATTCTAGAAAGCAATTCTATAATACACAAGTAGTGGGAAAGGGGGTTAATCAGAGATTACAATGCTTATAATAGTGAAAATATGCATACTGTGCATGCTTACATGCTGACATTTGTCATTACCTTTTAGAAAACAAAGTTTTCCTGGCATATACATGCACTTGTGGGAAGGGGCACATAAGTCACTATGTAGTCCATGCCTATTTCATAATTTTGTTGTTGTTGAAATATGTTTTCTTAGCGGTAATATTTAGTGAGTTCTATTCTTCATAATAAATACTACTGAATAAATGAAAACAGTAGAAGAGAAACAATCATCTGCTACCATACAAAATATGGACTCTATCGTAAGAAAGTAGAAAAGTTGTTAATACACTATGGTCATCTTATTTTCATCTTGGAATATTAGCATTCTTTAAAAGAGCATCATCTCACCCACCAAGTCAGTTGACCCAAACATCTGCTTTTTAATGTCAGAGGCAGACAACTAAGAGTTGTGTGAATTTTCTGTTTAGATCAGGGGTGTCAAACTCGTGGCCCACTGGCTGGATGTGTCACATGCTGCCCCTGCACCACCCAGTTTAGTGAAGGGAAAAAAGTCCCGATATGTCACATGCTGCCATGACGATATAAGGGGCATGCATAAGTGCACCATTGTGCCTCCCGTCCCTGTCCTGTTGTCCCCATTTAATCGTACCTATTTTCTGTATTTTTACTCATGTTTATACTTATATCTATTATCTTGCAAATGATTGACAAATCAAATCACATAAAAATAAACAAAATAAGTTTGATACCCCTGGTTTAGATACTGAACAATAGCTCTAATTCATAGCCAAAATGTAAAGAAAATACTTACTTTTTCATTTACTTCTTTACTTTAACCATTTTACTTTACGTTACCCAGAAACATTTGTGAAAAAAGGCAACACACACACATATAAATATGTTGTTGCCTTTTTGCACAAGTGTTTCTGGGTAACATAAAGTGGTTCAAGTAAAGAAGTAAATGGCTACTGCATAGCCTTAATAAGTTCAAATACAATAAAAGGCAACTGGTTAGACTGTAGAAAATTATATACATATACATATAGCATTATAGACTATGTAGTACTGATCAGATTCATGAAAAAATAAAAAGAGAGTTACCTTTTAAGGGCCTGTCACATAGGCCAACAGGATGAAAAAGTATGTAAAAAGGACACAGGCCGATGAGAAAAAATTTTCCATCCGTTGTTATCCAACCGTATCTCGCAAAAGTGCCACCCAAATTTGCATAAACAGAGTGGAACAACAATGGAAAGAGAACGGATTCGGCGTGAGAGGGGACGTTAGCGACGGATGTAAAGCGGATGCCCATGGCAGCTCGTACGCGGGATGGAAGCAGATGGAAGCAGATGGCACATCCCAAGGGCTTCCGGGGGGAGCAAGGTGAAGCGGGATGCGCAGCGGAAGGAAGCGGATGCCAGAGCGATCCCGGAACGGGATACAGCGGATGCAGTCACAGAAGGCTAGCGGATGCCCTAGCAGATGCCGTAGTGAATGCAAAGCATTCCAACTGGCGCACGCGGCAGAGGATGCATTGCGTCAGCCCGCGGATATAACAAGGATGCAGCTCGCACATGTCAATCAGGAGGGAAGACTCTGCCAACACATCTCAGCCAACAACCAAGGGAAAGAGGAAGTCCTGTGCCACTCTTCGTGCCCGAGCCCTGGCAAATAAATGGACAGGGAGCCACCATCCCACTACCCTGGCCGCGACTCTGCTTCTGCTGGGGCTTCTGCTCTCAGGCTGACTCTTCTGGTACTGAGCTCTGCTGGTGTCACTCTGCTGGTGCTGCCTCACTGGTGCTGAGGTTCTGCTGGTGCTTACTCTGCTGGCACTGCTCCTGGTGCTGGTGATTCTGCTGGTGCTTACTCTGCTGGCTGCTGCCCTGGTCTGGTGCTTCTGCTGGTGCTTACTCTGCTGGTGCTGCTCCTGGTCCTGCTGGTGCTGCTGGTCCCTGCTGGTGTTCTGGTCCTGCTGGTGCTGCTGGTGCTTACTCTGCTGTTGCTGATCCTGGTCTGCTGGGTGCTGCTGTGCTGCTGGTGCTCCTGGTGCTATTGGTGCTCGCTGGTGCTGCTGGTGCTGCTGGTGCTGCTGGTACTGCGCTTTTGCTGCTGGCTGTTGTTGCCGCTGCTGGTGGTGGTGTGTGGTGGTGGACCAGCCCCTAGAACCTCAAAGCCCTTCTAATGAGGGCCAGAAGGCCCTGCCAGAGGGAGGAAGAGGCATACATGAGATAGGAGAGGAGGCAGTACTCTCCATCGAAGAGGAACATGAGGATGAGGTGCTCAAATGGCTGAGGGAGGAACGAGTACCTATGGCGGAAGGGACACGAGGCTATATCAAGACACAAGAGGAAGCAGCGGCTTGGAGAGAGAAGGTGGAGAGCCTGGGCTACACTTTGGAGGTCCTCCTCGGGTGGTGGAAGCACATGCACACCTGGTACGGGAAGCTGCACCTCAAGAAGTCTGGTCAGGCCACAGTCAAGCTCACCGACCGGGAGACCTAATGTGATGGCCAAGTGCAGCTTCTTGGAGGGTGAGGTCCACCACCGAGGTAACAGCCTCTGTCTACCCTCTCTCTCAGGCAGCCCACAGAGAGCCAGTCCTCTTCTGGCCAAGAGTCCAGCTCCTGTGTCCAGCGAGGTATCTGTGGAGCGCCCCATGACGGAGACCCCCCGACAGCTGCATTCCCGCGTGGCAGAGCACATGGAGGACCCCCTGAATGCAGTGGAGCAAGGCACTGACACCAAGAGACCAACCCACCCCACCCCCAGCTCCACCTCCACAGAAAGCAGGCAAGAGGCGACCAAAGGGCAGAGCCACACTGTCCTGCTGGAGATCAGGGACACCATCAAAAGCAGCGTAAATCTCCTCTCTCAGCTGGTACACACTGACATACCATCTCAAACCGAAAGCCCTTCCTCACCTACGTCAATCAGACCCTCATGGACATGTCCGAATCACAGTACCAGGTGATAAAGGAGAGATCACAGGTCTTCTGCACAAACCCTCCAGGCCAGCTGAATCTGCTCCAACCCAGTCGGTCTGCTCCTCCACCCAAGGTGATGTCACAGCCCTTCGAAGGCTTTCTACAGGCCCTCACCTACCAAGGCTACGGCTACCAGGAATTCCAGCAGCACAGGCAGCCCTTCCCAGTCCAGGCACAGAACATCGAATGCCACCCATGCCAAAATGCCACGCACCAACAGATGCCACCCCATGCCACAGATGCCACCCACGCCACAGATGCCACCCGCCACAGATGCCACCCACGCCTCACCTCGCTCAGCTGCAGACCAGAGCGCCCACTACACTCCTCCTTCCTCCACCACCACAGCCAAGCCCAGCCTCAGAACATCTGTCATCGGTCTGGGACTGACACCCCATGTCCTGGAGGAAGGGGCTCTCAACCTCATGGGACTGAGTCAGCTCTCTGAGACCTTCCTCCACACACCCTGTTGTCCTCTCAGGGCCAGGCACCCCAATGGCGCCTCAGACCAGAACTCCAGCAGCAGCCACACCACAGCACCTGGACCCTACACCCCTGAGATGATGGGCATGCCTCAGAGTGACTGAGAAGAGTGCCAGAGACTGGTGGTTACCTGTTCACTTTATCTTTGCTTGGGACACTTTACTTGGGTCATTTTGCTTTTACTTTTTGTTATTAATAAAGTTTATCTTTGCTTCACACACTGGTTCAGTTTTTTAGTCAATAAGTCTTGGTGGAAACTTTTATAAATTGTTTAAGCCTTTGCATGCTTGTGGGATGGGTAAGGATAGCAGTGGGATGGGAGGGATACCTGTGGAATGGGTAATAGCTGTGGGATAGACAAACCCCAGTGCAAGCATAATGGGACTGTATGGTCCACTCTCCCAGGTGCCACACCTATGGCCCTTTAATTATCAACAACAATTTAATCATTCATCAACACATTTCAACATAAACACAACTCTTTATTAAATGCCCTGTTCATTGTAGACCACTCAACATACATGGCACAATCTCATCAGTGTGATGAGACAGGCTGAAGGAAGCATCCATTAAGCATCTACCATCCTGTCTTGCACTCCACTGCTCCCAGCTGGGGGAGTTGCACCAGTGTTTCAGGAGCTTGTGCTGCTTCTTCCCTTTATGTGAAGCTCTGTTGGGGCCTTGCACATCCACAGTATCTATCAGGTTTCGCCCTTGCCTCAATTCACCAGGCTCCATGTCCCCATTGCCTTGTTGGTGGTCCACGAGCCTGTTCTGCAACACTGGGTAGCGGTGCGCATGAGATTGTGCAGGATGCAGCAAGCTTCCACGATGTTCCTCACCATCTCTGGCGCATGCTGCATGGTGGTGAGAAAGTACCTGGAACCTGTTGGCCAGGATGCCAAAAGGCGTTCTCTCACCACCCGCCTTCCCTGGACAGCCTGTAGTTTGAAGATCCTCTCTTCATGGGTGAGGCATCTGGAAGTGTAGGGCTTCATGAGGTAGGTTCTGAGGGAGAAGGCGTCATCCCCACGATGAAGTAGGCGCACATCTTGTGTGTCATTGGGCAGGGGTTCTGGATCTGGAAAGCCCATGATGAGGTTGCGTTCCAGCCCCTCCTTGAGGTCACTGATGTTGTATACCTGGGCATCTGAAGATGACCTGTTGCCTGAAGCATCGATTGTACATGAACTTTTAGTCAGCATCGACCATGGCAAAGAGGACAATGCTGAAGAAGCCCCTTGTAGTTGTGATAAGTGGACCCTCAGTTGGCTGGAGCTTTGCAGGCCATGTGCTTGCCATCTATGGCTCCAATCGTGTGGGAAAGTTCACCTCTGATACCACTCTCTGTGCCACTTTCTTCCAGCCTTCTTCAGTGGAGGCACTGGAGGAGCTCCTCCAGGTATTCTTCGATGATGGCCTGCACCACTTCTCTGACCACAATGCTGATGATGTTGTGTGGCACCCTCCAGCCGTACTGCATGTTTCTGTATGTGGTCCCAGAGGCCAGGTGCCACAGAGTCAGTTGCACTTGAGCCCAGGGTCCAGGCTGGAACCGAAGTTGGTGTTTGCCTTGGTCAACCTGGGTCTCAGCCGCTCCAAAACTTCGTCAAACATGGCTGGAGGCATCCTCATGAAGTTCTGGAATGCACAAGAGTCTTCATTCCTCAGATCCACCATCAGATTGTTATACAGTCTGTACTCTGCTCTTCTCGTGATCCATCTTCGGACCCAGACACTTCTTGGACGCCTCCTTTTTTCGCGTAGAACAGGTGAAAGAGCCTGTAGAGGGCTTTTCAAGTGTTGTCGAATGAGGGCGGCTACCAAAAGGAGTTTTTGATGATCCATGGTGGAGATGACTGGATGCTGTGGAAGAGCAAGAGCAAGATGAAGGCTGAAGAGGTCTGGCAGCCTAGGGCTGCTGGACTGAAAGTGAGATCCAGGTGATTTCTCCCCCTTTTTATAGGAAATATAGGTTTTCCACTAGGTGTCATTTTGCATCCTCCAGGCATCCTTCAGACATCCCTAAATATCCGAGATATGTACCCTATACGTTTTTTCCATTTTAATGCTTTGTATGCGAGCTGCATCCGCTTTCATCCTTTCTACGTCCATGCTACTAACGCTGCGTGTCCGTTCTGCTTCCGTTTTGCTTCCTCCCGTGTGTCCGTTTTCCGCTGGAGCGGATGTGAGTTGCACGGATGCGCAATGGATGCCTAGCGAATATAGCGGATGCGTAACGGATGACTATGGACGTATAACAGATGTTCCCCGTATGCATAGCGGATGTTTAAGGACGCATTGGATACTTTATCCGCTCAAATGTTTTGTGCCAGCTCAAACTTTTTAGCGGATCTTTTTGAGCGGATGAAATGTCAGTAGACGGATGCTGGACGGATAGAGAGTATGAAAAACGGACGCAGTGAGTACAAAGCGGATGCATCACGTTAACCAACGGATGGCAAGTTTTTCTCTCCATTTTACATCCTCTTTCCATCCGTTGGTGCTGTGTGACATGAGCTTTACTGATATTTTAGCTTCATATTTGGTTACAATTTGGTTACAATTTGTAGAGAACTAATTCAGACTTGCTGGAGATTATTCTAATTGCATATATACAGAATATCCTACCTAGCATTTAAAAATAAAAAAGTCAAACCAGAATACAAAACAAAACAAAACAGAATAACAGATATATATAGATATTTCATCAATAGTCAGAATACTCTTAATTCTCTCTGCAATATCACATGAGGTAACATATGGACTTAATTCTAAGGAGTTATTAGATAGTTACACTATACAACAATAGAAATTACTTCTGAATAGATATACAGTAAAAGTCATAATGATTTTAAAAGATAATTTATTTCCTTTTTTATCACTTTGCTTTTCCAAATGTATTACTATTAAATGATAAATAAAATGTTACATTCATGGTAACATCTCTGTTACCAAATAACATCTCTGGCTTTAGAAGAAAATTTTTTGAAGAAAGAGCTTCTATAGTAAACAATGGTACATCTGGCTACATTTTCTTACAGATGTTGCCATAATATCAGATTTTTACTTTCAGCCCTCACATATGGAAACTCTCATAAACAGAATATGAAAAGTACAAGCTGTTGCCAATGATATTTGAATAGGCTGAGTACACAGCAAACTAAGTTTGACTGTCTTTGTTCTTTAGGTATTATCTTGTTAAATTATTGAATTTTTATCTCTGTTCAACAATCAGTGTCCACTTTCATGCAGAAATTATTGTCATTACATCTGATCTCATAATCAGTGTGAATTCAAGTAATCGCAAAATTAGAAAGCATAACTATGTGATTTTTGCTTGCTTGGAAAGCATGAGAGATTAATTAAACTTCAGTAGAAAATTAAGCTACTCCAAAATAATTGACAATGTCATGTTAAAACCAGCAAAATTCACATATATAACATGCATTACATAGACAAACTGGCTAAAATTAAGAAGTCCCAAACACCATATTTTATAGAAGTTTATTCATCACTAGGGACTCTTAAACTTTGAGAGACAGTAATGTATAAGAAAACTAAATAGAAAAATAAACAAAAATTATAACTAGGGTTGACATCATTGGTCTCACACATAACACATACTGTACTTACAGCTACTCCTTACCATGAATATGAAGTCCTGAAGATACTTCTCCTTGTTTGCTTATACCTCAAAGTATGGATCCGTAAAAAACTCTGCTAGCCTTTTTTATACTACAGCAAATGTTCTAGTGAAGCACATATTGAAGGCTCACTCTAAGCAATCACTGTTCAGAATGAAATTTTGTGGCTGAAGTAGCCATTATGTCTACAGTATTTCACTGAGTAGGTATGGCTAAACAATTTATTCAGTTCTTACTTCCTGGATACATATACAATCCAAAAAAAATGTTTGCATGCTGAAATCCATAGTAATATACTCCTTGACTCAAAACATATTATACATAATCATGTGAATATTATGATAATTTTATTTGCACTCAAAAATTTATTAAAGATAAATATTTAAATCATAGTTTGAATGTTATGCATAAGAAAAGATAATATTTTATGAGATATTAACAGAAGGCAACATGAATATATAAAAGATGTAAAAGAAATAAAACTAAAAAAAAGCTTGATGGTTTTGCCTATCTCTAAATCTAAGGCACTTTAAAAACAGTCCCTTTCCAAGATAAGACCACACCAAGAATACTGCATCCAGTTTTGGTCACCACACTATAAAAAAGATGCTGAGACTTTGGAAAGAGTGCACAGAAGAGCAACCAGGATGATTAGGGGACTGGAGACGAAAACATAGTAAAGAGAAGAACCAGGGGAGACTTGATTGCAGTGTTCCAATATTTGAGGGGCTGCCACAGAGAGAAAGGGGTCAAGCTATTTTCTAAAGCACCCAAAGGCCAGACAAGGAATAATGGATGGAAACTGAATAAGGAGATATTTAACCTGGAAATAAAGAGAACTTATGATTGTAACTTTGTTGCTTGTATCCTTACGATTTTTATTGACTGTTTCCTAGTATGATTTAATTGCTTATTGTACCCTATGACTATTATTAAGTGTGGTACCTGATGATTCTTAACTCTTGATGAATGTATCTTTTTTAATGTACACTGAAAGCATTTGCACCAAGACAAATTCCTTGTGTGTCCAATCACACTTGGCCAATAAAGAATTCTATTCTACTCTACTCTATTCTATAAGGAGAAACTTTCTGACAGTGAAAACAATCAACCAATGGAACTGCTTGCCATCGGAAGTTGTGGGAGCACCATCACTTGAGACTTTCAAGAAGAGATAGGACTCACATATGTCAGAAATGGTGTAGAGTCTCCTGCTTGGGCAGGGGTTGGACTAGATGACTTACAAGGTCCCTTCTAACTTTGATTATCTGTTTAATTGTCTGTTCTCAGTGAGACTGTACAAGATATAAACATCAGGAACAGATTGGTGATATTAACAGTTATTCACTGAACATACTACACCAGCCTTATAGGCAAAGAACAAAAAAGAAGGGATATTTCAAGACAATTGACCATATTTTTACACCAGCTACCGTAAATGTTCTTTGCACATATTTGATCTGGGGATTTAAACAATTTAAGTTGGTATAAATGGCCTAATTTAATGGGGATTTTTTTCTAGTTCACTTCAGGCCTCCGCTGTATGAGTTCCACCTATATAACCTAAAAATATATTGATAGAAACATATTGTGGTAAAAGACATTGAGAAAAATATTCTATTTATACCGTACATATATCATATATAAATCAAGAATATTAGGTTCATGGCTGGCTCATCTTCAGTGGCACATTTTTCATGGCATTTTGGTAAAAATTCCAGTTTCAGCTTATCCACAAGTATATATGGCAATTTGATGGTATTTTCTGTTTTAATGTTAACTGCCTAGGAGTCCCTAAACTTGGCAACTTTAAGACTTGTGGACTTCAACTCCCAGAATTCTCCAGCCAGCTGGAGAATTCTGGGAGTTGANAACTCCCAGAATTCTCCAGCCAGCTGGAGAATTCTGGGAGTTGAAGTCCACAAGTCTTAAAGTTGCCAAGTTTGGGGACCCCTGGCCTAGAATAATGCATAGGAAATGGGTGGCCATATAAATTTGCTAAATAATAAAAATATTTAATAATTTTATAAAACATTTAAACATTTAATACTTAAAATTGTTTCACTTCTGTCTCTCTTTGTTGGCATGCTGGCTTTTTCTTACTAGCCAATAATGACAAACTATTGCAGCACCAGGTTTTTACTTCTTTGGATTCAATTTTCAAAAGAAGGTTCAGTGCTTAATTGTTCAATACTTCTCTGAACACTTCTGGCACACTCTTTGGGTAATTGAGTCTGAAGTACCCTGTAGCTTTAATTGCTGTCATTGAAATTATCATCAGTTTCTTTCTTCTGGAAACTTGATCTAACCAGTTAGGATTCACAAAACTAGCATCATAGCAAGCATTATTAAAACAGAAATAGTTTCATGGTTTCACTCACATGATATGATTTCTGTTTTAATAATGCTTGTTATCATGGAATACTTCTTCTAGCTCATCTTTCCTAACAGAAATTGAAATAAATTAATCATTTATATCTTATACCTTGAAACTGCAAGAAAGCTTTTTTCCAAACAAGTGTGTTTTGTTGAATTAGCAATAGTTGTTCCATTTTATTAATAATGCATTTTCCCTCAGAATCTTTCACTGAGAATCATTGATTCACCCCAATCATTATTTCCAAGTCTTTCCTTTCTTTCTAACATCTGCTTTTAAAGCCCTATTTTAGTTTTTAGTTTATATTTATAACAAATGTACTACTTCCATTTCATTGTTGGCTTATATCCCTCATGCATACAGGTAACCCATAATATACATTTTCCTCCCTACCAATGAAGTATGCATTCAATATAGGAACAATTATGGCTGTCCACTTTGCAGGGCTTCGGCAGCAGGCAGGAATCCACTTTTGTGCGTGGTTTCTGTGTGAGTTCGCCACTGGAGTACCCCGAGCCAGCTGTCTTTGGGGCTAAGCCACCCCATAGAGGTGGTGAAGAGGGGGGAGCCCCAGCACGGTCAAGGGGAGCCGCATATCTCCTCCTCAGCTGGCAAAATTCCCTTTCCTAAAGGCAGCAAGAGCGGCAGTCAGAAATGGCCACCTCAAAGAAGCATTCAGCTGGAAAAAAAAGTGCAGGAAGGAGTTAAGAAGTGAAAGTGTTGGCTGACTGGGATAACAAGCAACAACCAAGGTATCCTGGAATTTAAATTTTATAAAAGATACATCATTCCCAAAGAACAGTCGGAAGCAGCAAATGAAAGTGAAAAGGGAAAGTTGGTTTTTTTTTTTCATTCTCCTTCCTACAATGACAGTAAAGAGAGCTGAATGAGAAATTGGAAAAATCCTCTTTGGATTTTTAACTAAACTGGAAATATAATTAAATGCCAAGGGGACAAGAAAGATTTCTGAACACTAAAAAAATTCT
>BHFT01061082.1:0-27539 GCA_004320025.1 Laticauda laticaudata
ATACAAGGCACATGAGGTCACACACCACTACTGAGCCTTCATTTTGACGTGTTTAGGACATTACACAAAGTTGCGTATCAAGCCTGTAGTGTTTTTTTCCACTTTAATTTTGAGTGTAACTCCAAATCCAGACCTCCATAGGGTATGCCCTTAATTTGATTTCCTTGCATAATTTTTGTGTGCAGGTGATTTTGTTGTCAGCACATTCAACTATGTAATGAATGAAATATTTAATAAGAATATTTCATTCATTCAGATCTAGAATGTCTTATTTTTGGGTTCCCTTTATTTTTTTTTTGAGCAGTGTAGATTATTTACTTATTTCATTTCTAACTCATTTCTATATTCTACTGTCACAACACTATCTTTTATACCTTTGCAGAATCCTCACTTTTAATTTAATTTAGCCATTGTCTCTGTATTTTTTAGCTGAGCAAATGCCTTTAATCCTAGTACGTTTCCCCTTTTTCTTTATTTCTTGCTTTTGTGCCTCATAAGTTCTTTCCCTTTCTATCTTCCCCCCCTTTTTCTCTTCCCTTTTCTACGCTTCTCTCTCTAATTTTCTTTTCTGTGTCTCCTTACTGTTATGCTTCTTTTTCAGACTATTTTTCTTTTTGGCTGTTCCTTTAAATCTCAAACTTTGAGCTCCTTTTCCCCCCTTTTCCCCCACATTGTATTGTTTGATCATTGAAACAATGATCAATGAAAAAAAAAGAAAAAAGACTTCTTCTTTGTCCCGACCTTCTTGCTGTTGAAGCTTTTCCTTTTGCTTTTCATAGTTCAGGATCTCCATTTCTAAAAATTGAGATATGAAGTCAAAGGATCCTCTTCCCTCTGCTGCATCTTTTTTCTGTTTTTTAAGACTCATTTTTAATTCCTCCAGGAGTGATACCATTTTAAACACACTTTTAAACAACCATCTGATTGACTTTAAGTTAAAAAAAAAATGCCAAAACTTTTCTTTTAAATCACCAAATAATCCCAGACTGCTCCTTCTTGTTTCTTTTCCTTTTCCTTTCTGTGGGTTATTGTATCTTTTAGTAAGGTTTCAGTTACAATGTATCCTTGGGAGTCTTTTTGAAGTTTCCCTTTGTTTTTCCAGGTGGCACTCCATTATTTGATTATTCCAAGTTCCACCTTTTTCCTCCACTCTTCTCCTTTTTAGGGCTTTAAAATGACCAAAAAAACCCCCCACCACCTTTATTCTCCTTTTGACACTTAGATTTCAGCTTAAAGTTGCTTATTAGTGTCAAAGTAGATTAACACAAATTTCTTATTGAAATCTTCTTTTAACTTTCCATACCATTTGTAATTGTCAATATAAAAGTAGGAAAAGTTAAATTTTTAACCTCCTTTTCTCTCTCCTTCACCGCTTAGAAATCTTTCAGAAGTATCCCTCTAAATACTTTTAGATTGGGGGTACCTTGCTTAGATGTTCTCTGTGTTTAGCCCGGTCTGTCCTGCTTTCCTCTTTGTCTTCCTCCTGCACATTCTTATCCAGTCGGGTTCCTCTCTGAGGTGGCCATTTCTGACCCCCGCTGCAACCGCCTTCGGGGAAGGGAGTTTAGACCAGCCCAGGAGGAGAGATGCGGCTCCCCTCCACTCGGCTAGCAATTTCCCCCCTCTTCACCACCTCTACGGGGTGGCTTCAGCCCCGAATCCAAAGTTCCAGCAGGGAACACGGATGGAAACTGCGCAAGATCGTGGATTTCATCGCCGAAGCCCAAACCGGAAGTCACCTCTGTTTTTTTTTAAGTTTACTGTAAAGAATTCAAGTCAAAGACTTGAAAGTGAGCATGGGCCACCTTACCCATTCTCACATTGCTAAACTCAAAGACTAAATTGATCTAGAGGTGCTTATTTGACCTTTATTATTCCAATTGTTTATTTTAGCCCACTGATTTTGGATTATGGCTATGTACCCAGTGGCGAAAATATATTGTTTTAAACATGGATCAAATTGTAGTTTTGGAAATTCTACTGTTTTGAAATGGTCAAGGTTTGGCAGGGAAAAAGTTGGAAAGTTTTGGGTTGCTCCCTCTTTCAATTTATTAAAACTGGTAGGAAAATCCCTGACAAGTAGTGCAAGGTTGGCATATGTTGCCCTGGTTTATTAAAAATAATTAAATCTTCATGATTCCACCATTACCAATTTTGCAGCTCTCAACATCTATTATCTGACTGGTTTTCCCATGCCTTTCCTTCCCATTCTGAACTGCTACTGATCTCCATGTGATAAAAGCAGAGAAAGCAGCCATTGGTATCTATAGGAAGCACCGGGGAGCTTCCTAATACAGCAATGATTACACAACTTAATAACCAATGAGTACATTCATTTCTCATGTCCTTTTCCTTTTTCATTTCTTTCCCCTTTTCCATTATCATCACTGCAAACCTTGCCATCAAAGAAATTTTCCACTTTTTTTTTTTTTTACTATTTCCTCATGTCAGAAATTTGTATTTTAATTTACATTGTAAACAAGTAAGATCCATTTTGTCACATAAATCAAACTGACATATTTTAGCTTGGATATGGGTCGTTTGAAACCAACTATTCTTTAAAGAGAATGGTTTGTGCATGGTGCATACTGCACACCCATGTTGTATATTTTATGGATTATTTTCCCCAAACTAGGGTTGTCAAATTAATGAATTGTTGCTATATTAGCAAGAATTATGATAAATCTTTATATGTTTGGAGAACATCAAATTGAAGAAAACTGATAAAGTATTTCAAGAATCACTGGCTGCAATTAAAATAAGCAGTCTGAAGAAAGAATTTGTAGAAATGTATTGAATATTTTAATAGATAATGAGAAAGGAAATGCTGAAATTCAGTTTTGCTGACCATTTATATTTTAACTGGATATATGCTGTATTCTGCTTTCACTACAGAGCTCATGATTACTGAGGAGAAAGTGGCACAGAGACTTTCTGACAGGGAAGAGGAGTTGAAGACGAGTATCCAAAAGCTCCAGAAAATTGAACAAAAATTGCTTCAGACAAATAAAAAGGATGAAAAATTGAGGATCAATACTAAATATCCTTTCATGTTGGCTTCTGGTGAGAAAGCAGCAAGTTAAATCAACCATTATTTATCCTAATAAAGTACTGTATGCAGGAAAAGGCGATGAAATATATGTAAAACAGCATGGTGAGTTTCTTAGCTATAAAATTTTATCTTGTATGGTCCTACCTTAGGATTAAAGATAATTCCCCCCCAAGTATTTCTGGAGTCATGAACAGGAAGCCCAGCATCCAAGCCACTTGTAAATGTCTCGTTGGCTTGACAGAAATTGTGTCCTATTATGCTCCATGGTAGAGTCGGCATAACTCTAAATATGTTGAAACCAAAAGTACAGATTGTCCTTTCTTACAAGCAGTCTCTCAATGACCACCCAAAGTTAACAGTGGAGGTGAATGACTGGAGTTTACAACTGATCCTCAAAATTCTGATAATCATAGTGTAAGTGCAGATGACCTGATTACAATTTGGTACTTGGTGACTAGCCTGTATTTACAACTGTCTCAGCATCCTACAGTCAGGTGATTGCCATTTATTTATTTATTTTTATTTATTAAATTTGGTGCCCATTTTGCTGTGGGGTTACTCTGGATGGCGTACAATAATAAAACAAAAAAGATAAAATTGTAAATATAATAATAGTCGAGGAATGGAACAAAAATAGTGGTAATACAGTAATATGCGGAGTGGAAGCAGGAAGTGCAGGAGGGAGGTGGGGTCAGCAAGTTAGTCCATCAACCATCTCCAGTGATGTACTCTTTGATTGACAGGGTCCTCAGCAGACCTCCTCTGCTGGCATGAGTGGAGCGACCATGTCTTAGCAGGACAAGACGGTTCAAGTAGTCTGGACCTATGCAATGCAGGGCTTTAGCGGTCATAACCAATACTTTATAATCTTTATAACATAAACATAACCTTCCCTGTCACCTCCTATAAAGTTAAATGGGGAGTCAGGCAGGAAATCACAAATGGCAACCATAGGATGTCATGCTTAAAAACTATGTGGAATTCACTTAGCAGCTAAAAGTGCTGGGAGAGAGCCATCATCAGCCGGTGTCTCATGATGTCAACCGCTTAGTGATGGAGTTGCTGGTCCCATTACCATCATTAAGCAAGAATTACCTGTTGTTGGTCTAATTCAGGGGTGTCAAACTCACACCGTCCCAGCATCATCACGTGGCATATCACCTTTTTCCCTTTGCTAACCTGGGCATGGCCAGCGCATGATGCTGGAAGCCCTGGTCTAGTTGCTTTTGGCCCTTTAGCCACCTACCTTAACTGTTGGTATAAGGTAAACTGGTGTATATGTATATAAATAAGTGCCTTTCCATTAATCAGAGCTGGACAATTTGCTGAATCCAGGCTTCTGTCACATGGACATTTTAGCAAAAGTTAAGTTGGTATATTGGGAAATATTAGAGGCAAGAGTAGTTTTAGAATGTGAAAGAAAAAGAAAAAAAATGGATGGTAGAATCTTCTTTTCAAACATTTTAAGGTCTTTCCTCTTTATTGCAGGTAACTGTCCTTTAGGGCACGTTCTGTATTTGTTATATTTTTTATCCATTGAGTACTATGTTGTCTAAGAATCTTCTTTGGCTTGTTAAAATTGGTGTTCTGAGCAGGATTCCAATCACACCTGCCATCTATGAAGTTTATTCAGGGCAAGAAAACAATGATATATTGTTCTATAAACTAATTGGATTTTGCTTTAATTCATTTGGATTTTGAAAATCAAAGTGAGCCAATGAACAATTCATTGTCTGGCCTTTTCAAAAAGGCTGAGAGAGTTTGTATTTTTCTTTCTACTAGGAGCAGTCCACTTCACTCTTTTGCTCAGATTTGGGTTCTGTTGCAAAAGAAAACAGGACAACCAATGGATTAATTGGTGTAGAAGTATACTTTGGTGCCAAAGTAACAAGGATAAAAAATTTTCCAGGCACTTATTTTGAAATATGGTTCAGGTAACACAGCACTATTGTCCACAATATGGGAACTATTATTGTTGGAGTATTATTAAGACCTCTGTTAGTTTGGAGAATTACTTGGATTCCTTCACTCACACAATATACTGAATTAAGAAAAGAGCTGGAGACTTTGAGAGAAGAAAGCAAGCAGCAGCAGCAGAACGCAACAGGAGAAGCTGAGAGATCTATGTCAGCTATGTGAGTAAAAATCTTACCTAATCTCTCATTTGCAAAAGCTGAATTACAAGACTAGGCTACTGGCTTCTATCTTGGTGATCCATTTCCTTTATGCAAGTTGGACATAAAGGTTGAGTTGGACAGCCATATAACCATTCCAAATTATTAAAACTGATCAAACCATAAAAAAGTTACGTTAATGTATGTTATTTTCCCCTCCCAAATTTCCTTTTGCCAAGGGGATACATGTAGATTGACAATCTTGCTTTGAAGTTATGGTCTTCAGTAAAAATATACATTTGTGGACATTTGTAATTTGTTAATGCATACAGTACACTTGGAACACTTGCATGCTTTTTTAAAAATGGGACAATGGGAAAAAGCAGGTTTTTTAATCAGGGTCCCCAAACTCCTCAGCTGAACAACCCCTTCATGAAACCTCAGCTTATTCATCAGTCTTCAAATATTTATTTTTTGAAGATAATTTAATAAAAACTACTTTAATAGATCACTATTACTCCCTTTGGGAATAAATATTGACTACTTTGAGACATCCTGCTTTGAACAAAAAGCAGCACTCCAGGAAATCGCCACACAGCTTTCCCTTGCTTTGCACTTTCCAAATTCATTTGACATGAGGTCTGTGAATCATTAGCCAACATAGCCTATGAACAGATTTCAGTAGTTGTAGATATTGATAGGATGTGCACCAGAACAAGGAACTCATGTTTTGTTATGTCTGCCAGGTATCTTGTACATCTTTATTATCAGATCTGCCAGATTGACTGGGACTATTCTTGTGAACCACCCCTGATCAAAGGAAGTATCCTTTTGTAATGTCTGGATTCCCAGGAGGGGGAGAGGGAGTGAACTCCAGAGAAGCAGAACACCCCACTATTATAGTTTGAGGGCGAAAGAGAGTGAATACAGCTCCTCCCTAATAGCTCCCAGTTAGTTTTATGGTGTAAGTAGTTTAGTTCAGAAAGTTTTCTTCTATAGGTGAGGAACATAAAGGAAACTGCTTAGAAGAATCTCAATGTGCCTTTCTTGGTTGCAGAGCCTGATATGTTTCATTCCATGGAACTGGGGGGTTGGATCAGGGAAAAAACTTGGGTAACTTTTTCCTTAACCTTTTCCTTTGTTCTCAGCCCATTATGGACCAGATATTGCTCAATCTATCAACCTTGACAGTAGCCAACATTCTCCTTGCTTTATCAGTGATTACCTCTGGAACCTGGTGAATACATCATGGTGAATAAAGAAGCTTTTGGCAAACAGTACATAATATAGTAGATATTCCTAGGAGTAAAATATATTTCAGTGGCTCATTCTGTGTTATACTTTTTGGCAGAGCAGTATTCTGAAGAGTATTAATGGAATAATACAGACTGAAGCAAAATAAATATTAATACTAATCACAAAAATGTTTTATTCATTTGAGTAGAACTTCAAAACCAGTTTCCTAAGAGGATGTACCATCCACAGGTTGGGAAAAAACGCAGGTAGCCATCTGGATAAGCCCTTCCTTGTGGGATAATAGAAAAGCAGCATAGTCCACCTGAGGTTTTCAAGTTGTAGCGATCAGTGTTCACTTACAGTGCATTCAGAAAGTATTCAGACCCCTTTCACTTTTGTCAATTTTGTTATGCTGCAGCCCGATTATATAGTTGAAACTCATTTTTTTTCATTAATCTATACTCAGTACTCCATAATTACAGTGAAAAGAGAATTTTAGAAATGTCTGAAATTTATTAAAAAGAAAAAAAACCTGAGATATCACACTTGCATTTATATTTATATTCATATCATATTCAGACCTTTAGCAACAACACTTGAAATTTAGTTCTGGTGCCTCCCATTTCTCTTGATGGTTGCTGACATGTTCCCACAGCTTGCCTGGAGTCCACCTCTGGTAAATTAAATTGAACATGATTTGGAAAGCCACACACCTCTCCTTAGAAGGCTTCACAGCTGACAGTGCATATTGTAGCACAGCAAAAGCCCTGAGATCAAAGGAACTGCCTACAGAGGTCAGAGATAGGATTATAGCAAGGCACAGATCTGGGGAAGACTGTAATAAAATTTCTGCTGCACTGAAGGTTCCTAAGATGACAGTGGTCTCCATCATTTTCAAATCAAAGAAATTTGGTGCAACCAGGACTCTTCCAAGAGCTGGTCCCCAGGTCAAACTGAGCAATTGGAGCATTATTAAGAGAGGTGATCAAGAATCCAATGGTCACTCTGACTGAGCTCCAGAGATTCTATGTGTCGATGGGACAAAGTTCTAGAAACCCTCCACCAATATGGGCTTTATGGCAGAGCGGCTAGCTTCAGTGCAAAACACATGAAAACCAACCTGGAGTTTGCACAAAAGCATCTGAAGGACTGTCAGACTGTGTGGAACAAGGTTTTCTGGTCTGATGAAATCAAAATTGAATTGCTTAGCCTCAATTTTAAATGTTGTATCTGGAGGAAACCAAGCAACACTCATCATCTGCCCATCCCAGCAATGAAGCATGGTAATGAATGGCAGCATCATGATGTGGTGTTTTTCAACAGCAAGGACTGATCAGAGTTGAGGGAAAGCCGAATGGAGCAAAGTACAGGGATACCCTCAATCAAAACCTGTTCTACAGTGCTCAGGACCTCAGACTGGGCCAAATGTTCACTTTCCAACATGATAATGATCCTAAACAGCCAGGACAACACAGGAGTGGCTTAGGGATAACTCTCAATGTCCTAGAGTGTCCCAGCCAGAGCCCAGTCTTGAACCCTATTGAACACCTCTGGAGGGACCTGAAAATGGCTGTTCACTTATGGTCACCATCCAACCTGACTGAACTTGAAGGAAGGAAAAATGCAAGGAAGAATGGCAGAAAATCCCCCAACCCAGGTGTGCAAAGCTGCTTGTATCATACCCAAAAAGACGAGGCTGTAATTGCTGTCAAAGGTGCTTCAATAAAATACCAAGTAGTATCTGAATACTTAGGCCAATGGGACATTTCAGTTTATTCTTAATAAATTTACAAACATCTATTTTTTTTCTTTTCACTCCGTCATGGAGTACTGATTATGGAGTACATTATGAGTGTAGATTAATCAGGAAAAAAAATGAATTTCAACCATTGTAGAATTGGGCTGCAGCATAACAAAATTGACAAAAGTGAAGAAGGTCTGACTCTGAATGCTTTCTGAATGCACTCTACCTGCAGATCAGCAACCACAGAAGAGTGCCTCACAACTTTTCCCGTTTCCTCACCTGCACCTGTACAAACTTGACAAGAAAAAAAATTAACCTTGAACTGGTCGCCAAACTGTATGAATAATACACATTTCTAAGGAGGGCTCAGGGCTGCATTATGTACAAAATACTTCCACCCATCCCAATTTGGAGGTCATTTCCTGAAGGTCCATTCACTGCCAGGGGCCAGAAAAGAGAGAGCCACTGTGAACTGAGTTTTTCTGTAGTTGTCCCAGAGAGGTTTCCTTCTTCACTGATGCATCCATCCCAAACTGAGGCAGGAGCAGCATGGAGAGGCAACAGACTTACTATAGCTGCCACCCTTGTAAAGCACAGAGCAAAAGCTGTTCTTCATTGTTGCCTCAAGGTCAGTTCAAATGGGATTTAAAGCATTTCTCATCTTTTTGGCACGTTTCCTTTATTCTGGCAGAATACAACTTGGCAGCAAGTATTTTATAATACTGAATCTTCTCCAATTTGTTTTTCTCCCTTCCCATTCGAAGGGAAGTGGAGCACATTCTACGTAACCATTAACAATGGCATTTTTGCTGCTCAGTTTGTTTGCAGCATGGCTCCATGGTAATGGCAACGCCTACCCCACTGCGGCCTGATGTCATACATGTTACTTCAGTCCAAGTATCTGTAGTGGAATCGTAACATTCAACGCTGTCCAGAAATGTTTGTCCATCATAGCCACCTGCAGGAAAACAGTTAGCAATTAGAACCAAGAGAGGCCAGAGGCTACCTTGAAGGCCCTTGACTGAACTGAGATGAATCAGAAGCAGCACCCCAAAGCCTTGTCTTCCAACTGTGCAGGACAGCTTTGTATTCACAGTACAACTCTAATTCTCTGGGTGGAAAGTAGCTCTATTTGGCAAAAGCCATGTGAAATCTCATCAACAAACAAGAAAAAGAGGATGGGAAGAGTCTTAGCCATAATTACCATGTCAGACATCTAGCTGGAAAAATTCTGCCTCTTGCTGGCATAAATCCTGTTGCTTTGCTATATCCAGTGTGTCTTCTATAAGGTGGCAAAATGTATTTCTTATGCTGAATGGGGCAAAATTTTGATGGCATCATACAAATAAGAATCTAAATGACCCTGAATTGTAAATATTATGGAATGTTATATTTGTCCTGGGTTTTTTATCAAGATTTCCAAGAGCCCAGTGTTCAGCAGATGGAAACGCTTCAACATTTACATGGGGGAATCTTACCAAAATTGCTATTTGGAGATAGAGTGTGCACATTAATAAGTAAGAGCACTTCTACACACATCTGTATCATTAATTTCAACCCAGTGTGTCTCAATGTAATGTACTCAAGAGCTCACTAAGCTATCCAAGTAAATATGTGCAAGAATAGATTATTAACTAGCAAATAAAATATGACTTTTGTTTCCACTCCATTAACCAAGTGAACTAAGCTATCCCTGGGACCAATGCCCATAGCTTGTGTGACTGCTGCCTGTACTTCCCACATCCAGCCAAAAAGTACTTGCTGTAATCCTTGGCCAACGTACCTAACACATAGATCTTGCCTTGATATACAGTGACCCCGAGGGCACTCCGACGGTGCTTCATGGGTGCCACAAAGGACCAGGTGCCCACCTCCACATCATAGCGCTCCACACTGTTCAATTGATTTGTTCCATCGTAGCCTCCCATGGCATATATGCAGTTATTCAGAGCACAAACTCCTGTATTAGGAAAGAACAGCGTTAAGATAGGCATGAATTATTCAAACACTCAGGGGATAACACGTTCTCAGGATCAGGATCCCTTGCAACCTTAATCTGCAGTGGAAAGCCTATTTAGGGCTAGGTTAGAGTTTAGCAATGCCTGGAAATCTTTTCTACCTATCCTGGACAATATTTCTCAGGTAGGAGGCAGTGTTATTCTTGGACCTAGAATGTCCATTTTTTGGCATCAAACAAGAAGCAAGGAAACATCTACACTGGTCTTTGAATGTAGGGAAATCTCCCCAAGCATATGAATACCATGGAATTAGCAGGCATGAGCTTGCTAATCTACTCTTGCTGCAACGAAAATCAACTTCGAGTTCATCCATTTCAATTTAGATCCAGAACTCCAGTGTAAAACTAAATTGGACAACTATCACCAGTTGGGTCTGAAGCACCACCCAACCATAGTCCAGTTTATTGTATTACAGGTAGTTGTCCAGAGCCCATTCAAAGTTATAATGGCACTGAAGTGTGAAGGTTCTGTCCATTGCACCACTCTTGTGGGTCACATGACTGCGATCCAGGCACTCAGGTTGACAGCTTGTGATTTCCTCTCACCTCACCAAAGGTTGCTTGCTGCCAATCTCTAGCAACTGGTAGGAATCAAGTCCATAGCCAGTACAACTCATCGCACCCAAGAATTCTGCCCATTTCTTCAAGATTCAACCTTCCCAGATGATATCGTAAGCTGTTACGTCTTTGAACTCTGTGCTGCCAGCATCTAATTCTGCTTGGATTTTATATACGAAGTGCTCAGCTAACATATTACATAACTGCCTATTAGGTATTCCTACTCATTTCTGGATACCGCTACCATCCCCGGCAACAAAGAACTAAGTCATAGAGCCCAAATTTACTCCTCCACCAAGATAACAGACTTAAATTGAGGAGGTGGAACAACAAAAGAGAGAAGACAGCAGCTAGTTACAATGTGCAACTATGAAGATTCTCTGTTGAAGTTAAGACATAAGAAAGCTCAGAGGATAATTGCCCCTGCCTTATTTTTTTGAGAAAAAAATGAATTTTTTTTGAAAGAATAAAAAAGTGAAGCAAAACAACGAAGAACTGTTTTCTTAGATTTATGAAAGGAGCATGACAAAAGATTCCCATGTTGCTGTCAATTATTTCCCCCAAATGGTGCCTGACAACTTGTTAAAGGAATACTTTCTAGACCATCAGAAGAGCAAAGATCCTGCAAAGAGGGGACAAGAGGGGCACGAATAAACCAAGTTATACATATTGCACATTCTTAGAATCGCAATGTGAAAGTGACTCTTATAAAAGTACATATATTGCCATTTTCCCAAATTTTAAATTTCCATTAAAATACAAAGGAAAGACCAGTTTTTCTCACCCTGTAGTTTGCAGAAATTTTACATCTGTAGCCCCAAGTATGGAGTTCCCGCTGCTGCACATACCTGCTCCACTCCGAATAGTTTTCATTGACACAATTGTCTCCCATTCATCACGCTCTGGGTAGTAGCATTCGGCGGTGTTGTGGCGGTTAGTGCCATCATAGCCCCCCACAGCATAAAGGAGACGGTTCAGCACAGCCACGCCGACCCCAATCCGCCGCGTCAGCATAGGAGCTACCGACTGCCATTCATCACGCTCCGGCTCGTACCTGGAGGAAAAAGAGAAGCTACATCAGGTACTTGTTTCTGCTGTCTAGGTTGTTTGAACAAGGACGCTAATTGGCAGTTGCTGATTTCCTGTGCCAGTTCTCTGCAGCCACTGAAGAAGGGATGGATGAAGGATGATACAGGAAGGAGATGAAGCACGATGGATTTTCTTCAGGCCCCCTACTACCATTTTAGAGGCTCCCCAAAACACTTTATCTCCTTCCCATCTGCACCATTAACTCTTCTATGTGCTTTCTTCCTTTATCAAACTTCCAAGTACTTGAGAAAAAAATCCAGGTGTCCCTGTTACCTTTGTCAAGAAGGCCTCATTCCGATATTACTACGGACAGGCTGATGGGAAAGCCAGCATCAATCTCTTTCCCTCCACATGGGAACAGCCCAAGCTATCCAATCACATTGTGCAGATACTCGAGACACCCCTTCTCTCATAAACCTGCTTAAGTCTCTTCGTGCCAGGTCTGAATAAAAACGTCACTTTTGAAAAACAGGAGAAATCTTCAAAAGGATAAAACCAGAGCAAAATACATTGCCTGGGTCTCTAGAGCCTTATACGTCCATTTTGCATTTGTGAAGGCTGCCTTGCAAGGGAGCAGAATATACAAGTCAGATTTGGGAAGATTTTTCCCTTACCTCTCCACGCTGTTGTGATGAGTGCTCCCAAATGAACCGCCCACCGCGTAGATCATACCATCAATTACTCCCACACCAATTCGGTTACGGGCCACACTCATAGGGGCGCAGGGAGACCATCGATTGGTCATGGGGTTATAGCAGTCAATGGCATCCGAGTCCATGTTGCCATCGGGAGAGTTGTTCCTGCCCCCCACTGCATAGAACAGTCCGCTCACTACGCAGCCAGCCAAGCCACTGCGAGGCACCTGCAGGTCAGCCAGTTGGATCCAGGAGCCATCGGAAGGATTGTAAGCCTCCAGGTAGCTCAGGGAATGGCGAAAGTAGCCCCCTGCTGTGTAGATCAGCTGACCCACCTTGGGTGCACGGCAGGGCATGTCATTAGTGGGTTTGTGCAGGGTGAGATCCTGGAAGATCTTGGCCAAGTAGTCCTTGCAACGGGAGTCCGACTTGAGGATTTCACACTTCTGCAGCTGCATTTGGAGAAAGTGTGGCGTGAGGGAATGGCAGCGCACAGCTTTCAGCAAGGCCTGGACATAGAGGCGCCGGTTCTCACAGTCATATTTCACCCAGTTAATGCAAGCATGGAAGACTTCTGACTCACAACGCACGTTCAGCTCATCTCGGCTGATCAGGGTCACCAGCTGGCAATGCGAAAGGTTGAAGAACTCCTCCTGCTTTGACACCTACCGGAGGAGAAAAGAGACCGTGAGCAAAACCACAAAGGTTTGGAAGGGTGACTTCCCCTTCTAATGATGTCAACAACAGACAGATGATATGCTCATCAGAAGCAAGCAAAATCTGCTCTAGATGAGCTCTAGGACTCTTTCTACACAGATCATTGGATGGTTGCTGAATGTCATGCAGAGGGAAAACACATGCCTGCAGAGATCTGCAGAAAAGAAAGCAACTGGCAACTGCTTTTATAGCACTTGCAGGTAAGTTAAAGAAGCAGAGGAATCCACCATTCAGAACCCGTAAAAAATAAGGTCCAAAAAGAACATCTGACCAGCATCATGGTGAAAACTTGAAATCCAAACAGAGATTTCTTAAAACCAGGTTCATCTTCAGTTAGATTCAACCAGTAGTTGAAGGCTGCTATGAAGAACTGCCCTAAGTTTAAAGAATATAAATAAAGTTTTGAAAAAAATAGAATTTATAGCCTCTGAAATCATCAGTATGAAACGATGATCTAGCAGCATTCTAGAATGCATAAGCAGATTTTTATTTTGCCAGTCATAAAGGCTGCCTAGAGCAAAGGTTTTGGACTGATAATTTCTACAATAACAAAAATCCTAAAAGGAGAATGAGTGGATTCTTATAGACTCAATACTATTGTTCACAACTGGCTTAAATAACCACCCTGCATATTTTCCTCCCACGCAGCACCTTCTAAATTCAATTTATCAGATGTGATCCCCAAGGAAAGTAGATCTTCTTTGAGGAGCAAAACAGATTTTTAAAATTTAGCTCAACCTGTCAAGGAATATTAAACTGTAATTTGGAATGGTAAGTGACAATCCATTGGCAAGACTGGATATTTGTAAAACATGAATAAGACTTATGGACATCTCATAGGATAAATGAAAATATAGTAGAACAAAACACAGAAAAAATATTAGGTTTGAAAAAAGCTTTGTATGATAGACACATCAGGTACTTTCTAATATTTCTTTTCATTTCTTTGTATTTTGATATTACATCTCATTTCTTTCTGTCTTTCTAACATTCTCCCCAATATGTGGCTATTGTGTGATGTATTTGTGTCTATATGTATTCACGTCTACATATATTCACTTGGGAATACATGACAGGCAAATCAAAGAAATGACTTTCCTGGATGAGAGTTTAAACTACGGTGTCAAACTCACGGCCCATGGGCTGAATGTGTCATGTGCTTGCCCTGCCCAGTTTAGCAAAGGGGGAAAAAGTCCCAATATGTCATGTGATGACAACGTGATGACGAGAGTTTGACACCCCTGGTTTAAACCAGCAGCAGGAAGACAATAAAAATTCAGACAGCTTTCAGTGTGGTTCTTGGTACCAATGCAAGGATTACAATTAAGCCAACAGGAAGCTGGACTCTTCATTCTCATTTTGCTATCAGGACTGACGAGACTGTCCACTGATGAATGCAAACAATGTGCAATGTTTACACCTATTGTAAAATACACTTTAGGCAATATTATTAGTAGATGAAAAGAATTTTCATAAAGCATGCAAGTTTCCAATTTTTAGAAAAATTCTTTCTTAGGAAACATGACAATCAGATTGGCAGGGGATTCAAATGAGGAATTCAAGCCATCTTTGCAAGTTTTGTATCTGATGAAACCCAATCTTAAATTCTGAGGCTGGCAGTTACAGATTAGGCTTCAAATACAAAACGGATGTCAGATTACATACAAGTTCTTTTATGGTCTGCTAGGATGAAGAAACAGGAAAACAGTTGTCTCCTAATAAAATCCAGGTATTGAATTAACTTTGTTTCTAACAAAAGGTTTCCCTGTGGGAGGTTTAGTTTGCATTTGAACATCTGGTCAATTTATTGGACTGACTCTAAGCAGTAAATTGCCCATCTTTATCACAAAGGTTGAATGTTTATATTAATCCAAACCCAAATATGGCTTGTTCACTGCAGCCAAAACATTGTAAACTGCACAACTGTACAACACAAAATACCACCAAACCAATCATCATATTGTGTCCCATTTCTGTGGTAATGCTTTGCACACATAAAAATGTGTAGTGTGTCTGGGTATTCTATCTGATGATTTTTTCCCATGCCTTTGCTGAGTTTTGTCTTTAAATCTTTTGCCAACAGCAACCAGGAATTCTAACCAAGTTAATGTGCAAAAACAAAGGATGTGCACACACATGAGGGGGAGTAACCACAACCTAGCTTTCCTTTATCTAATCACTCATGTTTGGGACTGACAATGAAGGAAACCCAAGGAAGGCATATGGGCTACAAAATTAGGGATACTGTTCCACTTGGTCAGCCCTTTTGGATGGGCTTTCACTAATAAAACAAAGCAAAGCTTTATTGCTCTCCGATGACAAAACTTTCTGGTGCATTCAGCACAGAAATCAAAGGGGCTACTGGAGCAGGAAAAAAGCAATGCCAGGGTCCTTTGCCAATCCATGTTAGTTTGTGCTGGATCAGCAGGGAGTGGCAGATCTAACACAGAAATAGCTAACACCCTGTTTCCTCTAGGCTTCTGAAATGGCTGGAAAATGAACCCTGCAATGAAAAAAGAGGAAGCCATACCTCTCCTGACAGTCTACAGTATTCTCAATTCTTCCCCCTAAAATAGAGATTGGCATTTACTCTTATAATTAAATAAGAAAGCAAGCAAAATTCTTACAGGCTAGTTATTGTTGGGACCTTAGCAACAAGACCGCCAACTTCTCTTCTGAAGATGACAAAATAAACAAAGAGGGAAGATATTTTTGAATATTATGAACAAACATGGAGCAGCGCTACATTCATTGACCCAAAACCTATGGACAGATTTTGCATACAGACAGGAAAGTGGGTGACATACAGTCTCCCTATTTTATTTTGCACTGTTTAGCCAGATGATTGGGTCTCCCAGCAGAAATACTGGGGTGGGCCAAGTTTAATGGCCAAGGGCTCTGCTAGGAACAGAGAGGTCCAGTTTTTTAACCAGCCTCAGCCATGGAAGCTCACTTGATGACTTTGGGTCTATTATACTTATGCCCAATCTCTGATAGGGAAGATGTTGTGGGGGAAAAAAAGGAAGAGTGCTAGAACTCTTCCACTTAGGAATCCTGAATGAAAGGCAGGATATAAATTTAATAAACATATGAACCAACCCATTAGCTTCATTCTTTTTGCAAATTTAGAAAAGAGGCAGAAGCCACTGATGGCTACAGAATTATTTTTTTCCAACTTTTCAGGGTTTATTAAGCAATTACCATAGAATAACAAGTTTCTAGCCCCTCATGTTTGCAGAAACACAATGAGTCTATACCAGATATCCAGGTGGTGACTAGGAAAGATTTGCAGCACAGAAAAAAAAAAGGGGGGGGGAGGGGGAGAAATAGTATCTTGCCTCTTTGGAAGAGATAGAAGAGCTGTTCTTTCATAACCAAGAACAGAAAATAAATTGTGAAAGGCAGTCAAAAGCAAGGCCATATTCTAATTCAGACCTCCTTTGGGCACCAGTACACCCCATCTCCTCTTCCCCTTGGTGCCCTTTCCTTGCACAGGGCCTTACCTCTCCAAAATGCATGTAGATATATTCCCGTGCCCGCTGGTGCAGTTCGGTACAGCCAATCTGTTCAGCGAAGTTGGCGATGCCAATGGCATTGCTGGGGTCCAGCTGCTGCACCAAAAAGTCACAGCAGGCCTTCACTACACTGTCTATCTGGTACATGACGGCCCCATTCATAACATGCAGCACACACTGCTCACCCACGGAAATGGAGGCAGTGTAGGCAAATTCAATGAGGCGGTCCATGACTTTGGGGTGGATGCCCTCAATGGGGATTACCTCCATACCCTGCTCCCGGAGGCCCATGGTGAACATGGCCTTGAAGACTGGGCTGGAGGAGGCCAGCACCACCTTGTGGGCCTGAAAGTCGGCCGGGGGAATGTCCTTATATTTGACCCGCAAGGTGACGTCACAAAGTTGCTGACTTAGGCGCAACTGATTCATAATGTTAAAAGCTTGTTTGGTGTGATCCTCAAGGGTGTAGCTGAAGGTGCGACTGCCATTGTGTGAAGGAGTCACCTCCGCCTTGCACTCTGGAGCATACATCACAGAAGCAGTTATGTGGTCATTGCACGAAGGAATGCAGGAAAAGAACAGGGGCACCAGCAGAGGCAGCTAGGCTGAGGGCCTTCCTACAGAGGCCTGTCATGCAGCAAAGTCTTGATACCTGCACAGGGGACAGAGAAGCAAGAGGTTTGGTTAGGTAGTGTACGACCCAAGGCAACATCTCACTTCTGGCTTTGCACTGCCGCCTCACTCAGGAGGCAGGAGGCACCTCCCTCCAGAAGATCCCACATTTGTGAAACAGGAACACATATATGTGAGGTTTGCCAGACACAGAACCTGCAATCTTAGCTTTAAAGAATATCAGATACATTTGACATAGAGAGAATTAAAAAGAGTTTAAAAATAAAAATACTTATGAGGGAATATTGCTCAGATTAAGCTATCCACCCCCCCCTTTTTTTTTCAATTAGAAGAGGGACAAAGATGTCCTTTTCATGTGTTCCTTCAGGGCAACCAGAAGCGCAGATCACTTTCTGCACTATACAGTGCCATTCTGTGCTACTTAACACAGTCACTATGAGTCAGCAGGCTATACCTTAGGACTGCTTAGTCATTCCAGGGCCACTGAGATTTGTAGGTATTTCCTCCACGATTTGCACTGCAATCAATATACTATGGTAAGATTAATTCATATTCCTCCTTCACAATAGTTTGTGGCTTTTCGGGGTGCATAAAAGTAGTGGTGACTCTTAGCAACTGCCTGGACAAGTCCCTGAAGTTTTCATGGCAAGATTTCATAAGTGGCTTGCCCTTGTATTCAGGCCAAACTGGAAGCCAAGAGAAACTGACTAAATACACAAGCTGGCTCAGAATGGATGAGGCTTTGAAAAAATAAGACATCCCTGTAAACCGCTTCACTGCTACCTGTCCATTTCTTTTAATTCACAGACATGGCTTATTTATGAAAGGCATTTAAACTAAAAGTTTAAATCAATCCAATGAAGTGAAGAAAAACAAAAAGCCCTTGAAATTTAACAGAAGGCGAGTAGCGTATTTGCAGCGAGATGGGCGGCAATTATTTACTGTGCCTCTCCAATGAAGATTCTTTAAAATGGCATTGCATTGAGCCTGGGGGGCGGAGGGCATGGGTTTTTAATTAGATTACTGTAGCAGTTGCATCCTCAGTTTACATGGTCACATGCAACAAGAACGGTGCTTTCGTACACAACCACACACACCATTGCTATATGTTCAGGGATTAAAACTTGCCAAACACAAATGCCTGGGGAATCCAGTTCAGCTGGTGCATACAGTGAAAATTATCCTGGCTTATTCCACCAAAACAAGATGACAGCACATAGCAGGAACGTTTCGGCTTTCAGGCGGCGAGTCAGCATACATAAGATTCGAATCGCTATTGAACATAAACCCCTAGGTTCAAAATGGGCTCCAGGTTTAAAGGACAGGCTGCTCCTAAATGTACTGTCTGTGCTTCTAATCTGATTGGTGGATCCAGCAATTTCAGCACAGTAGCAATTAAATTCAAGCAGCCTGAAATCTCTTTACCTTTGTGCAGAATGTGAAATGAGGATTTTGACATTTTGCCCTGTTTCCTCAAGCTTGACTCGCCTCCCATGACCTAAGAAAACAAGCTACAAGTTGCCAGGGAGATAACTATTTAAGACTGAATTTCTTCATAATACCCATTTCCTACTCTCCATGTAGTAATTTTAGATAGGGTCCTTAGGATGGATATGCCCCATTATGGATGGTTTGTCTTACCAGTTCCTGATGTCCTTCCTTGAGCAAAATTCACAAACTACCACACTTTTCCCACAGATATTGCTCTGATTCAAAGCTCTGCTCTCATGACAGACCTCTCATGTTGGAAGAGAAGCAATCGAGACTTCATCAGACCAGAATGAGAGGACTAGGAGCACACTCAGTCCAACATAAACAAATACAGGCTTCTTCTTTCTAACTAGAAATGTTAACTGTGTCAGAGAGGATGCATTTTTCTTCTGAAGCACACACCTATACAATGAATTATAAAGCCAGAAACCGTGGTCTTAACTGAGTCATCTAACTGGGCACAAGGAAGTATCTGGTTTCCTCTAGGTTACAAAACACTCAGGATAGGGGTGAAAAATTGAAAGAGGTTTGGGTAAGACAGCATTCTAAAATTTTATTTTAATAAGATAACAAAAATATAGGAAAGTTGGAAAATATGAAGGAATGGGAAATTTTAGTTTTGCCCCAGGGGTTCTCACTATTGTACTTGTAAACATCAGTTTGCCCACATATACCCTAATTTAGATGTGCAAGTATCCCAGCTCAACAATTTGTTATTTTAAAAAAAATACAGCTGCTGCCTTAATATGAAATTATTTTTTTTATTGGCAGAATCTTCTCTGTAGAATGTTATCAATTACATCATCAGTACAGACTAAACATAGCAGGCTTTCATATCAGCATATGGAATTTGTTAGAGGGTAAATCTTACCCATCTTAACACTGATAAACTCAATTTGATGAGCACATTAAAGGCATCTGGAACAACAAGGCTATATGGTTACATCTTTTTTTTAGTCCAAACAGTCTAGTGTGCTAGGAGGGTTCTAAAGAACTTTTGTTTATCATAGTTCCAGAATCCATATTCTATGATGGGTTAGAAAGGGAAGGATAGGTTTTCCTAAAAGTAATAAATCAATAGTCAACCAAAATAATTCCAGTGTTGAAGGGCTTATAACATAAGTGAGGTACTAAGAAGATTTGATGTATTTCTATGTATTTTTTCTAATTCAGTAGATGAGCTGTAGTCATCTTCAAATGTTTTAAGAGATGTTGCAAGAACAGTGGACAAACGTTGCACATGTCCTAGGAAGGGAATCAAAACAATCATATCCGTGCATCTCCATAATTACATCAATTGCTGCTAAAACTGATCTCATACAAATACAAGATTTGCTTCCAAAATGTTAGCACCAGAGCAGAAAGTCATGTATTAAATGAAATGGGAATATTTACATGTTGGAGTTAGCTGGAATTGTCACAAAATGTGACATATCAAGACTGGACCATCGTTCTAGTACATGCACCTCAATTGCTTCTGTTTGGTTCCTCTCTCTAGGGTCTAAATATGTATATTTTTTCTAATAAATGAATTATAAATCAGGCTTCTCCTTCCCAAAAAACTCAGGGAATAGATGCCAAAAAGAAATCACAGCTTCTGATTCTGACTTGTTAGAAGCCAGCCAAGGATGCTTGTAAATATGATATATATCCTTAGAAGAAGCATCCATGTTTTTCCCCCAACAACTGTAGCAAGCAAGAGTAGTCAAGAACTGACTGCCATGCATGTTTGAAATCCTGGTTATAACATACAAATATGGAGTTGTCAGAACTTACCCTATTGTCAGTCTAGCAATTAAGGCAGGGTGTCAAACACGCAGCTTGTGGGCTGGATGCGTCATGTGCTGGCCACATTTATGTCACTTTGGGCCACTCTCCCAGTCCAGCTTATCTCATGGGGTTTGTTGTTGTGGACAAAAAGGGTAGGAGAAAAAATCATATCAGTATTAGGTTTGGCCAGGCCATCAAAGTTTTGGCCATTTTCTAATTCTTTTCTAGATCTGAGTTTGGAATAAAAGAAAAAAACCTTGTAAACTACAAATAAATGAATATATGTGAAATAATAAAATGGACATATGTGCATATTCCTTTAAATCTTGCAACTACTTCCAATTAAAGCAGTAATCATTCTCAGTAAGCACACTTTGACCATGTTATGAAGCCCAGGAGGATAATCTAGAAGGCCAGATGCCTATCTACTGCTACAGGTAAACAAAGCCTTCCTCCTTCCAAAGTCATGTGCTTTTAGGAGATCAACTTTAGAACTTGATACAAGTGCCTAGCTCAACTGCTCTCTGTAAACAATGATGCAAAAAACCGCCCCGTTCTTGTACTACTTCTGGCCCTGCTGAGGAACAGTTTAAGGAGAGGACAAGTGTGCACGTTGAGCAAAAATAGGCTGAGAGTTGTTGAAAACCATGCCAAGAAACTTTGCCAATTACCACTTCTGCTCTAAAAAAGTTACTTCGTCTACATACTGAATTCCCACCTGAAGCAGGAAGGCCTCTTCCAAGGATTTCGCATGAGAACAACATAAACTTTTGTTGTGCTTGCAGAGATTCCAAGAAAGAAACTTATGAATCTAGAGTCTTTTATACCTGCATTCCTAGGTTTATTCTGTAGCTAGTCAAGCTATTATGTTATGTATTTATCCATCCGTTTTTGGAAGATGTTAAAAACACTTTTAAGACAATTAAGCCAAATGAGTATTTGCCTGCTTCTAACTTAAAACAGTTTGATCTAATTCTTGTTAGGATTCCTTTTCCCAATTTAGCTTCTCTAGGCTTGCTCACATTGGTAATAGAAATTAAATGATCAATCTTTGGTGCAACCTTTATTAGAGCAAAGAATTTATTTATTTTAGGAATATTAAATCGTACCAAAATATTTTTTTCTTTTAAATAAAGCAAACTTTATAATTATGCTCAAGACTCTAAGCAGCATTGGACCTGGTTACAACTCAACACAGAAAAATTCCAGACTGGAAAACAATTGAAAAAACAAAACAAAACACCTCAGGCAGTAGCAAGCTATTTGTACGTTGCAGGGATGGGATCCGACTGGTATAATTACCGGTTCTGTCACTCTGTGTGTGAGTCGCGCAAGTGCGACTGCGTGCAAGTGCGCAGTGGTTGGAAAAGTCCTTTTTTTCCTGCTTTTTCAACCACAGCTGTGTCGTGCAAAGCAGCTGCGGTTGAAAAAGCAGGAAATAAAGATCAGGTAAGACCCCGGCCAGGGGGGTGGGCCAAAACATCAGCAGACATAGAACCGGTTCTATGTCTGCTGCTCTTCAGAGCTACCGGTTCAACAGAGGTGGAAAGAACCGGTAGAAACCCACCCCTGGTACGCTGTTGTCAAGAAAACTACACGAAAATGCCAGGTAGTCACCAGGAGTTGAGTTCAATTTAAAGGAGACCTAACTTTATTTCCTGTGGAATACCTGTGGTCCTCAAGCGTTGCTGAACTACAAGGTCCAGCACTCTTGTTATCCATACAGGTGAAGACCACTAAAAGTTGTAGTCAGCACAATCCTCCTGCTTTAGTTGTTGGTTAATCAAGTCCAGTATTAATGGATCAGCAAAACAACAACAATTTGAACACCACAATGCTCCAGCTTGCTCTTTTAGTTGTGAATGAAAACCAAAGTATGACAGGTAATCTTTGCTCCCAATTTCACTTGCCTTGTTTCATCAAGAAGCACTTCCTTCCATAACAGTTGACAGAACATAAAAACCATAGTAACAGGGAAGCTTGGGAATGAAATGATGTATTTTTCTTCAAGACAGAAAGTTGCATCTCTCTGGTTGCTTTTCAGATCGCATCACTCAAGGCCTTCGAATAGGTGCCGAGTTGCAGCTCCAAGTCCGCACTAGCTCAGGCGCCTGGGCTTGAAGGAGAACGAAACTCCTGTGTAGCATTTCTGAAATGCAACAGGTACGGAAGGGCCCTAAAAAACTGGGGGGGGGGGCACTTTTGTANGGGGGGGGGGGGCACTTTTGTAAATCTTGAATTTCCAAAAATCACAGTTTGCAATATATTTTGAATTATGTTTTTTTGACAGATTATCAATGAAGAATCCATGAACACCCTACTTTTCCCCTCCCAACTCTGCGTTCCCCGCTTCTCCAAGCTTTAGCTGACAATGAAGGATGAGGTCACCGAAAGGAGACGCTGAAGGGAGCTTGGTTGCTGTCACTGAGGTAGGTAGGCCCAGAGGGCCGGACGACAAGCCTTCCTTCACGGAACTGCTGCCCGACATCCAAGTCCAGTTCTCCGGCAGCCACCTACTGACTCGGCCCTTTCGTTTACGGTTCACACGTGTTCTTCCTTCCTTCCCCTGGCACGACTTGGCCCCTCCGGGTTCCTCGCTGTGTTCCCCGCGTCCGGACCGCGGGCCGTTCCTTCCTTTCTTTCACAGAACGCAAGCACGTCAGCCCGAGATCCCTCGGCCGCGCTTGGATCAGACTCACGCCGACATCCCACCGACACGGCTCAAAACTGCGCTCTTCCCACTTGGAGCCGGGGACGCCGGCGGCTCCAGGCCTCGAGCTCGCCCCCTCTCCCGCTCCGACTGCAAAGCCCGGAAGTCTGCACCCCTCCCTCCCGTCATCACAACAGCCGCCGTGCCCACCACACCACAAAGGGCGGAGGCGGCGTTTCGGGCTCCCGCCGCTCCGTCGCCCCGGCCGAGCCGCCTCGTCCCGCTCGCGGCGGGTGACAAGAACTGCAGCCATTCTCCCTCCCCGCCATCGGTCGCCCCTCGGAGCTCCGGGAAGGAGAGAGCAAGGAAGCCTTGCAGCCCCGGCGCAGCCTTTCCAACCGCCGCCAGCAAGGTGGATCCCGGGCCTCTTTGTCCGAACGACGCGCTCCGTTGCTCGGGAAGGGGATGGAGAGAGCGAGGCGCGGCAGAGCTCCCGCCCGTGCGCGGCTCCAGAAGCGCTGGCGCGAGGGCCCACTCACCCCTCCATGGTTGCCCGCGATGCCCGCTTCGGCCGCCGCCGCCTTCCCCACCTCCGTCCAGCTGTGCGCCCCACCGCCTCTGCTCCTCCATAGTGCAGACACAGCCGCCGCTGCGGGCGGGGAGGGCGGGGGGAGGAGGAGGAGGAGGAGGAGAAGAAGATGGGGTGTAAGTCACCATGACTAAGCAAGTGAGAGCACCAGCCGCCCCGCTTTCAGAATAAGAGTCCCTCGGCTTGCCAAGCACAGGCCGACTCGGTTCTCGGGGGAGGCGGATCGCAGAAGGAAGACGCGGGGCCGGGCGGGCGCGGAGGCGGATCCATAGGCGAGGCCAACCCGGGGAAGGGAAGGGAAGGGAAGTTCCACGCCGGGGAAAGGCAAGAGGGAGGCGCGCCGGTTGCAGATGCGCGGAGGCGCTTCCAACTCCTCTCGCGCAGGGCTGCGCGGCGGCTCGCTTTGCCGACCTGGCCCGAGAAGAGAAGGAAAGCGGGCGGCAACGGCGGAGGCGTTTCAAAGGCGTTTGCGGAATTTCGGGTTGCCGGAGGGGAGCTTGCAGCGCTCCGACGGTGGGGAGAAAGGCGCTCCAATCCCAACCGGACGGCTCCCGGGTTTCCCAGCAACATTTTTGAGCCGACGGCGGGAACCTGACGAGATTGTGGCGGGTTCGTTGAATTGCAGTTGGCGGGATTTAGCTCCCCTCACGTTCTCCCGGGAGCCCTTTGGCGCCTCGCTTTTGCCCCAGACTGCCCGAAAGCATCGCCCGGTCAGCTTCCATCGCTGAGGGTCGAGCGCCGTCTGGCTTTCTCGGGAAGAAGGAACGGAAAGAGGAAGGTGGAAGAGCCGCTACACCTTGGTGGGGGGAGGAGACCTCCCCGGTTTGGGAGATTCGCGTGTCGGGATTTGTCAGTTCGGATTCCCAGTTGTTTGTCAGTCTCGGCAACGTTAAGATGGGCGGACTTCAACTCCCTGCATTCACGTTGCCTGGGAAGTTCTGGGAACAGTCGAAGCCCACATTTTATAGGCCCTCTTTGGAGGGGAGGAGTGGGTTCAAAAATGTAAAGATAAATAAAAGAATGCCAAGATTGACAAACCCTGTTTTAAACAGCTGTGGTTATCATTTGGATTCAGCTACACGGATGTTTGAGTATGCAGTCGTTTTGAGATATTTTAAAAAAGAGGTGATATTGCCTCCCATCGACAGAGTGAATGGTGAATCAAAGAGCAGATAAAACTTTGCATATCCTTTACAGACGTCCTGCCGAATATCTGAAATCTCACATAATCTTCGTGCAGTGCTAAATGGTGGGACTCAAGGACGTTGCCCAAGCATTTCTAGTGGGGAACCTTATGTCTTTTTTAAGGTACAGGTGGGTTCTCAAAGCTTCTGACAGCCATATCCCATCCATTGGCTGTTGAATTTAATTTGCTTCATTAAAATTTTGTGGTCAGATTCTTCTGCAGTCCTTTGTACTTCCATTTTGAATTCACTATTCGAGTTCATAAATGTGACTGTTCTCCTCGAACATTGATAACAGTGTATTTGGCTAGGAGTCTGGATCCTTTTCTTTTCCGTTTTCCATCTGTTCTTTTGCTAATTATCAAAGGGCCTGTAAGCATGACTCATGTATGTGACTGGTGGAACAGTCAGAACATATGTATACATACAGAACAAGAACATACTGTCCTTGCCACACAGATGAATAGCACCAGCAACAATTGCTGTTTCCACTGCAAAGTTTATTAGCAATCTCTACCTACTTCCTTCATCTACATAGGGCTCAAATTATTTTCACAAAAGTTACCAGAGTCTTGCCCAACTTGATATCCTTGAGATCTTGGGTCTATAACTCAGAATTTCCCAGTTAATTCTCCCATAATCCCAATCCAAGGTTGGGTTTGGGGAGGCAGTACCTTAAGGAAAGCTGCCACAGTAGGATAATCAGAATTGGGTTTCTGCAATTGATTTCAGCCTCAGCAAGCAGCAAAACAGGTCTCTGCTGACCAGTTGAAAGCTTGCAGCTGCAAAGATAGCCCTTCTTCCTGGGACTTGTGGTTGCACAATGTGTCCGGGAGATGACAGCAGAGGCAAAGCATTTAAATGCAATTCTAGGGGTCTCACTTGTAGAAAGGAGGAATTGAGATGATGGAGGATTCTTCTGTTGCAAGGGGTGTCAAACTCAACTTCATGGCGGGCCACATCAGGGTTGTGTTTGACGGGGGGTGTGTGTGGCCAGCTTGACATCACTTGTGTTGTCATCACTTGACATCACCTGTGGCCTGAGCGCTCCGCCAGCTCCATTTTCTCAGGGGTGCTCCATTTTCGCTGGCAGAGGGCTCCAGGAGGCCTTCACAGCTGAAATGGAGCTTGTGAGGGCCGCACATGCCCCCCCCCAGCTCCATTTTTTGTTGGCAGAGGAACTGCGAGCCAGACCTTCTGTTTCCAGGGTGGCCCCACGGGCCACATCTAAGCATCCTATGGGCCTTGAGTTTGACACCCCCATTCTGTTGCAATAACTATAGCAGATGACAGCAGGCGCTGCTGTTAAAGGAACTGTTCCATTTTTACAGCTGACCAAATAAAGGTCATTTGAGATCTCCAAATCTGGGATATTGAGAAATCACTATTCATCCACCTGAGAATGGTGCTTTGGGTATTGATGCCTTTCCCTCCCAATGCAAGTTAAGTTGTCTCAAGGTGAAGTTTCCTTCTTATGTTGATGCTTCTATTCCCAGATTCTTTCTGTCAACTTTTTTATTGGAAGCAATTGCCATTGCCAACCATAGGTCTTTGGATACACCAAAGCTTGCCTTTGGCATCTTGAGTTCAAGCAAGAAGATGGAGTTGCCATTCGTACTTTGAGGTGTTGTGACTGCCCTAGTGTTGTCTCTGGATGGAGAGGCACAGAAGGAGGTATTTATTTATATTTATTTATTTATGTAGTATTTTATTTATGTAGTATTTATCAATCTTCCTAATCGCTCATTTCCCTCATAGAGGGGCTCATCGGGGCATCATCCCAGATCTGGAGGTCTATTTGGTAATCTATTAAAATGGAGCAACTCGTTTAACAGCAATATCTCCTTCCACCTGCTACAAGGTTAATGCAATAAAACCCTTTATTGGAGAGGTTCTCCTCGTTATTGATAGATTGGCAGGTGAAGGCATGGCCAGGAGGCCTTTCCATAAGTTTTGCCACACCAGTTACAGTCCTACCTGGAGCAGGAGAACCTCACAATTGTAACTAATGCTGTCATCATTCCATGCCTTTAGTCATGCACTGTACTCTACACGTGGAAGACCATTCTGAAGATCACTCAAAAACTCCACTTAGCTAAGTTCCTCATGCGAGGGCCCAGATATTAGCTGGCATCTGTTACAATGATCATATTATGCTGGTATTGCAGATTTACACTGCCTTCCTATCAGCCTTTTTAGAGTAATTCAAAATTCTATAAAGCATTGCCTGACTTGCTAGTAAGGTATTTTCAGGACTGCTTCCTTCAGCCAGAATCAATCCATGCATCCCAGAGAAACTGCTATAGTGATGCCTTCTTTCTGTGATGGACATGGACAGAACATATGTATTTCTTTTCTAACTGAATAACTAATAATTGCAAAATAATATTGGAAAGATCCTTTCCATTTTTCCCCAATGCTTGATGAGTAAGAATAAAGCAGGTTGAACATAGGAAGAATGGAGTAGATGGACTTCTGGGCTAAAGGCCCTGTCCCACTGCACTTACGGATACAAAGAGGATGTAAAACGTTAAAAAAAGCTTGC
>BHFT01061091.1:0-43318 GCA_004320025.1 Laticauda laticaudata
GGAACATTTTTCTCGTCCGCTGTGTCCTTTTTACAAACGTTTTGCATCAATTGGGCAGTGTGACAGGGCCTTTAGGTTGAGGGCAAAAGAAGGAGACAACAGAGAATGAGGTGGCTGGTTGGAGTCACTGAAGCAGTAGGCATGAGCTTAAATGGATTCCAGAAGATGGTAGAGGAAAGGAAGGTCTGGAGGAACGTTGTCCATGCCGTCATGATGGATCAGACACAACTTTGCAACCAACAACAATAAGCCTCTGACTAAATTTTTATGTAGGATTTTATGTAGGGGAAGCAGAAGCTGCTCAGAAAGTGTTATGGAATGGCATAACAAGTGTCATAAATAAATAATAATCAAATTTACCAGGAAACCAAAATTGATTTTTTTTGGGTCTGGGCTGTTTCCTGATGAAGGTTCCTATTATTACCAAGATGTAGCTTTTACTTGGAAGATACACTTAAGACTGTAGTCACCTCTACTTGTTTTAGCCAGTATGCCTAACATCCTACTATATTCCATTCAGAGGAATCTACAGGTTCTGATTCTTTCAATAAAATGATGCAAGCAGCAGTGTGCAAGCTCTACCCTTTTGTATAAACATGTGATATCACAATACACAAACAAAACAGGGTGGAGCATGTCTTGTGTTTTGTTCCAATACTGCTTTCATCATTTGCTAACCTGAGCTATTTTTGAATGCCTCTGGTTTCATCCACACTGGGTGACTCAGCAGTGATTTGAGTTTATGGCTCAAATCAATAATATACTATTATATATACTATATATTATATACTATAATATAGTATATACTATACTATTATATACTATATAATAGAATATACTATTATGTATTACTGGATCTTTTCCTTAACAACAGTGAAATATTATAAAGCTGTGATGTCCTAATGTAAAATTTGAAATGATGAAATCAGGCTACATCAGTAAACTTTCTTTTTTCCCCCCCAGAAAACAATTATTGAATCAGAAGATCTTGTGATATTCTTCAGGTAAGACCAATGTGTTTATGGAAGAAGTGTTTTTCTCAGATTGTGAAATTTCTGAAAAAAGAATGAAACAGTGGACAGCTTCAAGAAATAATGTTTGTTGGTTTATTTATTACATTCATTTACCACCCATCTTGCCACAATTATGTCTGATTGCTTTGAGATTCAATATCATATTGATATCTCTCTTAAGCCTAAGAACTATATTGAGTGATAACTTTATCAAGATAGGTTAATTCATCAGTAAAAGGTCAGATGTGTGTATTACTGCCTCATGTATTATTTGGTCTTTGGATAGTGATTGCTTAATTACATGCAGGATTTTTTTCCCAGGCATTTTTCTGTATTCAGGATTTGTATAACAATTGTGTGAATCACTCAGATAATCATACCAGCTTTTCGTGTAGATGCAAAACACTTGCTGTCTGCAAAATACATCGTTAATTTAAATTAAATAGGGGAGATATTAGAGTTAGTTAAATGTGTTGATTGTTAGATGGTCTTAAACAATGTACGGTGAGTTAGGCAATCTGTTAATCTGAAGAAATAAAATCAATTTAAGTTTATACATTTTTGTGCACACGCATTTCAATAGGCATTTGGAATTCTGTGTGATGTAAATCAAAATTAAGTCACATTTTTACTGTTTTAGAATCTTTACTTTAGAATTTTGCAAATTAATGTAACTACTTTTTCATTCTTTTTCTCAGGAAGATTGCTTTGGAGAGGACAGATTGGAGAAAGAAACGTGTATGTTTAATTATTTTTGAACTCTCACTCCAATTGCTTTTCTGTAGGATTCCACTTATGTGCCCCAAACTATAAACGTAACACTTGGAATCTTGCAGGATAAAAGCAAGTTAAAGAATGGCATGATTTGCAATACATATTTGAGTTGGTAGGATTTGAATTAGAAATCGTAGATTTTGCAGTGCTGCTGTCACTATCCAGATTATCACATTATGAATTATTATTTTGGTAGGCACTAATGTTGGGTTCCATACATCTTTTCAATTTAATATGTAGTTTGATTCTTTGAAATTGGAGTTACAAGAATTGGTATTCCAATATTCTCCAAATATTTTGGGTGACGATTTCTATAATCTTATTTATTATCAATACTGGATGGAGCTAATGAAATCTGAAACATCTGGAGGGCATTGTATTGTCTGTCCCAATAGTACACTAATGGGATAGAAAAGCTTAAGGGAGTTCCAACTCCTGATGTAAAAGGGGAAATGGGAAGAACAGAGGTGAACTGAATCAAGAGAGAATTTCACATTTAAAAGTTCAGTGATGCAACAATTAAACAACACTTGGTAACTTTATTGATGTCAACAATTAGCTATTTCAAATCAGTTTGTTCTGAATTATAACAATAAGTTATAATCTTAATTATATAATTATAACAATAATTATAATTAATTATAATTAATTAATTATAATTATTACAATAAGTTATAATTAAGTCTTGAAACTTAAAAGTAATTTTTTGATGTTATAATATTTCTGAGCTTTCTAATGCTAATTTTAGCCTTAATTTTATGGCAGCTAAAGGAATTTCTCATTTGTGTATTGGCATCAATACATCAATAATATAAATTACTGCAATTATATATTTTGAATTTAACAGAAAGTTAGGAGTAACTGACAATTGTTCTCCACAAATGTTTTGTTAAATTGAGCTTCATTTTAAAGAAGCACTAATAATTTTAAAACAATTATGTTAATTAAAAAAAGAAAAATATACTGGAATATGATGTTATAAATAGACCAATACCAGAAATATGTCCAAATTATTTCAAAGTTTTTTCCTTGCCCTCAGTCAAATAGACAAAACAAACAGAAAACTAATTCAGATATTTAATGTTCACAGACAACACAACAGAGGTGTATTGCTGTAAATAAGAGTACAGATTTCTATACTGCTGTTTACTAATTCTTATAATTATTTCCTTGCTCAAAGAATTGACAGTTGTTGTCACATCAAAGTAGCAACATCTAATGAGTTTTGTCTTCTGACTGCCATGCTTTTGAGAAAAGCAGAGTCTTAAGAGTCTTCAGAAAGACCAGCAGGGTTGGTCCAAATTAATTTTGGGTGGGTGGAATGGGGTTCCAAAAGACAGATATTGAAACAGAGAAGGCATTTTCCTGTGTCCTACAATGACATTCTTTAATTGGCAGGATCAGAAACATATCCTTACTAGATCAGATGAGTTAAATAAAACATCTCGAAAGAGGGACAATCTTTGTCCCATTCCATGGAAGGCTTCATAGCAAAAGCAGGATTCACAAAGAATACATTGAATTGTAGGTAAGGGAAGAAGGAATCCCTTTTAACTTTTCTGTTTCACTGTAAGTTCTGTCACATAGAAAAGAGCAACGAGGATCTGCATTCAGTAATCTTTGGTTTCATCTTTTGTCATTAGTTGATATCTGAACATTGGATATATCAGAAGTCATGTCGGACTGGCTTCTAATTGGACTGTTTGTGGCATTGGTGCTGCTTCTGTTGCTGACGATCTTCGGCTTTGCTGTTTATTCGGGACTGTTTACAGAAGTAATTGTGAATGCTGGTTTGCCCCCCATTGGCAACATCACTGTGGCATACAAGTTCCAGGTGGGGCCTTATGGTGACTCTGGAAGGTTTTTTACAGAGAGCTGCAGTGTCTCTCCAAGACTGTCTTCTATCGCTATCTACTATGACAACCCTCACACGGTAGGTCACTTTTGAGAACTACTTTTTGGTTTGTCAGACCCGAATTCATTACCACATTTAACTCTACATAAAATTGCAGAAGATAACTATGTTAGTATATGATGGCAAAAAAATCAGGAGGAATCTTTCCTGACAGACACATTTAAGTTTTAAAATTAATCAGATGCACAGAATGTCTATGCTGAAAAGAATGGCTGTTTTTGATTTTAAAAATCTGTTTCAATTCATGATTCAAATATATGTTCCATTTTTACTGTTACATGCACTTTATCCTCACAGCAGCCCTGTGAAGTAAATTAGGATAAGACAGAATGGCTGGATTACTCATTGAATGAAAAAATGACTATCAGTTGTTTAGGAACAGATAGATAGTCAGTTTATTTCTGCATGAAAAATAATCTACTTGGTCTTATTGCTTAGGATACTATATAGTAAAAAAATGACTGATCTAATGATACTGATAATTTTCCAAAATGATATGATATCAGATGCTAGGGCTGTTAGAGATGAAAGTTTGTCTTTAAGCAAAAAGACGCATCTCTTGGGACTTGATTTGGTGTGTAAACATTAAAATGCATGTTTCTGCTAGCATTGTTTTTTTAACATCTCCTTTTTAAGGGAGAAAATGTGTATTTGCTTTAACTATGTGTGACTTTAAGGTTCTGTAAAATCTCAGGGTGGAGTGAGATTATGATCTGTTTTGAATACAATTAAGAAATCAGTCTGAATTGCCAAAGAATATGTCCATGTTTTGGAGCCTCTACAAGTGCCCATTATAAGTGAGGAAATATTAGGTAATAATGAAAGGCATCATATGAGATTGTTACCTCAATTTATCATCCATCAAATTTTAGAATTAGAAGAAAAGCATGGCCTTTCCTCCAGAGTTTCTTCCAAATAGAAAAACCTACCAGCCAGGGAATATTCCCACATCAACCACAGGAAATAAAAGCAAATCATATGTTATATATAGGGAACTTTAAGAAAGGATGAGACACACATTTGGGAGAAGAGGAAAGAAGTAAAATGGAACTACGTTTTTCAGAGAAAAATCCACATATACAATCAATACCTGTGATCTTGGCTTCAAAAACTAGCACAATTTTTCCTGCTATCCTAATGAGTATCATAAGGCTGAGCAAAATCAGATACAACATGGGTGAAAAATTCTAAAAGAAATTGGTCTGTAAATGAAGTACTTTAAAGATTTCCTCAACTCTTTAGAGTCTAATGGACTTTAGGAAACACAACTATAAATCTGGCATTATTTGTAATATTTTAATGAATAGAAGATTCTGTATTCTGCTTTCAGATTTAAGAACTCTAGATTCATTTCCAATTCACAGAGCATCTCTAGGAGATTGCAGGGAAACAAATTACCTTCAAGGAGACTGATAATAAATTACCAAAACAAGTCTGTATTGTTGGATATGGTATATAAATATTCAATAATAATGTATGTATAATAAATGAATCTGTTTTCCAACTGTGTTTAAACTCAGAGTGATTTAACATAAACATTACTTGACATTTGACTTATATATTGCTGACTTGAGCTTCCAAAGAAATTTTTAACTCTTTCTATTAGTTTCTGATTATTTTGTCTTTGTATGCATTTGAAAGTGGTATGGATCATCTGCATTTATAATTGAAGATTCTGTTTATAGTATATTTATGATATGTCTATAGAGATTTTCAGTCATCCAGGTCATAGCTGTCCCAAAGGTACTTTTCCAAGAGGCAACTAGTTTTTCTGTTTTTTTAAAAAAGATGTTTTGCTTCTTATCCAAGATATGATACTACTTATAGTATTGTATTGTATAGAGAGGAAAAAACTGTACATTTGGGCATTGTCAAGAAAAGTTTTAAAGAAGATACTTCTGCTTCTACTTATATGAAGAAAATGAGTGGGAAAAGGTTTTAAAAACCTTTAATAAAAAGGTGACTTAGTTAAGGGATCAGAGATTCCTTCATGCATGTTCTGTATTTCACTGATTAAACTTGTTGATATGATAATTGTGTCATAAACAGTAGCAATTAGGCTTCTTATTTTGAAGTGAGTATTCCCAAGGTTGTTTATGAATACTGTTGTACTACCTTCGTCTTGGGATTGGCCTCTTCCCTATTCTCCCAGGTACCAAAAATTATAAAGAATCAGAGTTACTTTTACTGTGGAGCTTGTTCAATGTCTATTTCTTCATAATATGGTTTTCTTGATATTTAATTGAAATTCAGTCTGAACTGAGATATGGTTAGATTGAATTAGAACTAACTCTATGTTCAGCTAGTTGTTTAAACCAATGCAGTTAACCAATTAAGCCAATGGAGTCATGGGCTGTATCAACAGAAGGATGGGATCAAGAACGCACGAAATGATAACATCAATCTACACTGTGCTAGCAAAACTACACCTGGAATACTGCTTCCAGTTCTGGTCACCATGAGAAAAAAAGATGCTGAAAGAGTCAGGGAAGAGCAACAAAGATGATCTGGAGGCTAAACTGTAGGATGAACTGCTAAGGAAACTAGGTATGTTTAGCCTAACAGAGAAGGCTTACTGTGACATGATAGATGTCTTCTAATACTTGAAGGGTTGCCACAGGGAATAGGGGGTTGATTTGTTGTCCAAAGTACCTCAGGGCAGAACAAGCAGCAATGGTTTGAAGCTAGCAAGAAGGATATCTAATCTGGAACTAACAAGAAACTTTCTGACAGAACAATTAGTGGAACAGCTGGAGTTGTGGGAACATGCTAGTTGTTTTAAAGAAAAGATTGGATACTCATTTGTCCAGAATGGTTTAAGAACTCCTGCCTTGGGCAGGTGATTGGATTAGAAGACTTCTAAGGTCTTTCCAGCCCTATGATTCTAAGCCTGAAAAAAACAAACATTTTCTCTCTTAACTTAATTTAACCTTCTTTTTTTAGGGGCTACTATTTCAGGATTAAAAAAAAATCTGTTTCAGGATATGAATATCCCACAGGTGCTTGCTCAATAATGGACATGGTCATCACAGAAGATATTGTCTTCTGGGCTATTGGGCTACTGTCAAAATAATGCATATTACTGGTGAAATAGATATGTATGTATTGCATTCTGAGACTTTGTTGAGCAGTTCTCACTTAGGTCTACGTTTCCAGCAGGAACGTGGACCGCTCCTATTGGCTGATGCCGTTTGACAGCTGACTATAAAAAGGTTACCTGTTACCTGTCAGCCAGCTGTCCTGTTAGCTTGCGGCAATCGCGACAACCCTTTATTTTTAAATAAAGTTTCTGTTGAATATTGCTCTGCATGGTCTCTGTTCTTCCCACCGCCTATTTATTAGTATGCTTTCTTGTGGCATAACCACTTAGTATTGCATCACTTCAACCTCTATAATCTCCTGAGCATCGTAGTGTTGTAAAAACATGCCACTCAGAAATCCTATTTATTAAGTTGGCTTGAATGTTTATGTTGATACATTGAGCTAAGGGATAGGGCAATTGTGTGGGTAAGTAGAACAGGAGACAGTAATTAAAGAAATCAGTGCAGTTTATCTTAAATCTGAGCAGCATGTAATACCGTTGAAAATCTTATCAAATACAGTGAAATGTGCATATTCTAAATTGTTGCCAGTTCTCTTATACCTACAACAGAGAACTATTTAGATTTTCAATATTTTCCCTACATTTTCCCTTATCTTTTTTAAAATTATATATCTCATGTTTTAATTTTATATTCATTTTTAATGAACAACCAGGAACCCCTAGTGGATGGCAAGTAGTATAGAAACTGAACACATAAATGATTTCTAAAACTGAGTATATCATGATTTCTTTGGATACAGATGTTATCAGGATTTATATATCATGCTAAATTGTAGTGTGGTTTGTTTGATATTAGCTTAATGTAATTTATAAACCCAGAGGTGGTGTTCAGCAGGTTCTGACCAGTTCTGGAGAAGCGGTAGTGGAAATTTTGAGTAGTTCAGAGAACCAGTGGTAACTTTCCCCCAGGAGTAAGGAGGGAAAGAAGATTTTACAGTATCCTTCCCCTGTCATGCCCACTAAGCCACACCCACCAAGCCATGCCACGCCCACAGAACTGGTAGTAAAAAAAATTGAATCTCACCATTGTATAAACCCCGTATAAAAATTACACCTTATTAGCCTTTGTTTATAAATAACGATAGACAGCCTTTTGGAGGTGAGGGTGATGATGGTACATTTTATTTGGTTATCACCCCTTCACATATACCCACAGAACTCGGGCAGTGATCATGAAATAATTAAAAGAATGAAGGTTAGCATGGGCAAGGCGGAGGGCTGTGTCATTCATTGCAATACAGGTGGTCTTTGACTTACAACAATTCACTTAATGACCATTTGAAGTTACAATGCACTTAAAAAAGTGACTTATGCCCATTTTTCACACCAATGACCATTGTGGCATCCCCATGGCCACTTGATTTACATTTGGATGCTTGACAACTGACTGACATTTATGATGGCTGTAGTGTCCCGGGGTCATACAATCACCTTTTGTGACCTTCTGACAAGCAAAGTCAATGAGGAAGGCAGGTTCCCTTAACTGTGTTACTAATTTAACAACTGCAATGATTCACTTAACAAATGAGGCAAGAAAAGTTGTAAAATGGAACAAAACTCTTTTTACAAATTTCTCCCTTAGCAACAGAAATTGTGGGCTCAATTGTGGTTGTAAGTTGAATCCACCTGTATGCTTGGGGCTAGAATCTCAGCTTGCCCCTCCTGGCTTATGGCCTGGAATTTTAGTATCTAAGATAGTTGCAGCTTATTTAACAAATAAGAATTAATTATAACACTTTAACCATTGTTAAAGCTTGTTGTTGTTGTTGTTGGTATGATAAGATTTCTTGAACCCAAACTAAGATAAAAGGGACATTGGTTATAGAATAGTTAGGGGTTTAAAATTCGTTGATTTAATACAAATAATTTTTATATTTTAGAATATATTTCTTTATTCTATTACTTGAGATTAAGTCAGACTGAATTGAGCCTACTTTTAAAAGATATTATCAAATGTCACTACTGATTTATTTAAATATTCATATTCACTTTGAAATGGTTGTTAATGGAAATACCTCTTTTTCTCTCTTCTCCAGAATTCTAAAGAATATAAATAACTTTACAAAATCATTGTTAATTAATTACTAGTTGGCTGCTTAATATTCCTTCTAAAGAACTGCAGTGAATTACAGCAGTGGCTTTTGGCAGATACATTAATGAGAGAATTTCATAGCAAATGCCTTGAAAGGAGCTCTGCTATATAATCTGCTGGATTGCACCTGCAGACGCCTCATATGGCATTGTTACTTACCTGGGGTTTAATGTGCAAGATATCATTTTCGTGGTTCGCTTTAAATAATCATCTTCCTTGCTAACTCAAAGCATTAAGTCAACACTGCAAAAGTGATCCAGAAAAACATGACTTCGGCATGATGAGTTGCACAATATTTGCCACCTTGAATTGACACTCTCTCTCCCTCCCTCCTTCCTCTCTATCCATATATGCATAAGTATGCATGTATGTAATTTATATTTTACTATATTATACAGTAGGTAGGGTAATAATATGGTGCATCTTGGAGGCATGCAATAATCCAATAATAGATAATCAAAAATAACAAACAATCTGAAATGAAAAAAAATGTAATAACAACAGAAATGGTGGAGAAAAGAGCAAGGAAGATTAAGGATTGGGCAGCACCAGGTGCAGATGAACTGCATAGTTTTGTGTTGAAACATCTGACTGGTTTACATCTATAGATTGCCACACATGTTGATACCATATTGGAAGAAGATGAAATTGAAGATTGGTTAACATCTAGCAAAACATATCTGATAATGAAAGATCCAATAAAAGAGGCAGCTTCAGGTAACTATAGGCCAATACCAATTTACCAACAACTTTTAGATTGCTAACTGGTGTGGTAACTGATACAGTCCAACAATATCTTGTTGAAAACAAGTTCTTTCTACCCGAGCAGCAAAGAAACTCCCGAACAGCAGAGGAACAGAAGATCAACTCCTAATTTACAAGATGATATTGGAAAATTGCAAGAGACTGAAGACCAACTTAAATGTAGTGTGGATTGATTATAAGAAGGCATTCAACTCTCTGCCATATGGTTGGATAATCAAATGTCTAGACATAACAGGAGTTATTAAAAACATCAGAAACTTTGTACAAAAATCAGTGGCACATTAGAAGACATAGTTGCTAGTCAATGGTGATAGACTGTGAAAGGTTAACAACAATAAAGGAATCTTTCAAGGAGACTCACTATCACTAGTACAGTTTGTTATTGCTCTGATTCCTCTGTTAACAGTATTGAACAAGTTAGGCCATGACTGTCAAACATCAACAAATTTAGCCAAGCTATTCCGCCTCCATTATGTGGATGATGTGAAGCTGTAGTGGAAATACCAATTGTAATCGAATCATTGCTCAACATTGTCCAAATATACAGCTAAGGAATTGCAGTGGAGTTTGGACTAGACAAATGTGCTACTCTCACCATCAACAGAAAAAATAGTGAAAACTGAAGGAATCAAGATGCTCTATGAAAATAGGATCAGTAATCACTACAAAAATTTGGGCATCCTTTAAGCTGACTGTAATCCCTTAATTCTGTCATCTCCCTCGTGATCATGAAGAACATGGAATTGGTTTAACATCAGGGTTCCAAGTAATAGACCCATAGCAAGCAAAACTCAGAGGCAGGTAGATTCCTCAAAGAATAGCTTTATTGGATATATCATATTGCCACATATTGCCGACTCTGAAGGTTCCCATGGTTTTCATCTAATTAAAAGTCAAAGTTTGTCACTTTCTCAAAACAATCAGTCACATGGTCCTATCACAGCATTGCCTGGTTGGCTGGTGACATCACTCTGCCTTCATCTGGCCAGTTGTGAGAATGTCCATGGTTCCCAAGATAAAGTATTTTGTTTTGGCTACAAATCTCAGCTATCTCAAATCCTCCCTATCCCTCAGCTCCAGTGTGGCAACACTGAAGCTTTAAAGATGGCTTCGGCCAGGTCAGCTTCAAGGTTGACACTGACAACATCAAGCATACAATAATCAAGAAGAACGTTAGTAGTGAATACATCATGAGATTGAAGATCTTAAAATGAAAATCCAGGGAAAAAACCTATCAAGACAAGAACAACCTGAGCAATTCCAATCATTAGAGACATGGTGGATGGTATTTCAAATGTGGTACCCAATTGCTCTGAAACTTGTGCTATGCTGAGGACACTACACTAATAGCCAAACATGCAAAGGATCTGCAAGGTCTAGTAATGAAGCCCAAGAAGTACATTGACTAATTAAATATAGAGAAACCACACTAATGACAAGAAGTAGAACAACCAGCATGAACATTGTTAAGTTAGTGAAGTGGTAGACAACTTCTGCCCTTTAGATTCAACCATCAACAGAAAAGAAAGAACTGGGAAACAAACTAGCACTTGATATAGCAGCCACAAAAGCCTTATAAAAGATATTAAAAAGCAGTGGTGTGATTCTACCTACAAAGATCAGAGTCATGCAAGCCATTGTATTCCCCATTTCACTTTGTGGAAGTTAAAGCTGCTGGATTTAAGAAGGAATAGGACAAGAAGAGTATTGATACTTTGCACTTTAGTATTGGAGCACACTCCTGACAGTGCTTTGGATAGTCAAAACAAACAAACAAATGGATCATTGAACAAATCAACCCAGAGTTCTCGCTCGAGGCTTAAATCTCCACGCTCAAATTATCCTACTTAGGATACATTATGTGAAGCTCTACTCTCTGGAAAAGGTTCTAATGCTGGGGAAGGTGGAAGGAAAGAGAAAAAGATGACAATCAGCAGCAGGCTGGATGGATAATGAGTAGATTAATGAAAGAACGGAAAGGTCAGGTTAAGGACAGATTATTGTGGAGAAAATCTACCTATATGGTTGCTAAGAGTTGATAACTTGATGGCATGTACTCAGTCAACACACAAACACACGCACACGCACACACAATTACACTTTGAAAATGACAATCCTTGATTATTTTATCAAGGTAGTATAGTCATTAAAATATCAGTATAGGACTAGGAGTGGAGCGGGAGGACTCAGATTCTAATGAATGCTTACTTTGGAGCAGGGTTGTCACATGATGTATCATGACTTTTTCCCCCTTTGCTAAACCGGGGGGTGGGGGTGGCCAGTGCGTGATGCTTCTAACCCATGGGCCGTGAGTTTGACACCCCTGCTNGTGGCCAGTGCGTGATGCTTCTAACCTATGGGCCGTGAGTTTGACGCCCCTGCTTTGGAGGTTTAGGCCATCATTTTCTCTCAAGACGAGAGTGCTTTGCCATCTGCATAATTGGAGTGGGAGAAGTAGAAGACAATGGTATGTACACTACCTTGAGCTCCTGAAGGAAAGGTAGGATATAAATTTAATGCATGTGTACATATGAATTATACTAGGAAAAAGATTTGTCCCTGTATGTGTTTGCAAGATCCTGAAAGAGTTTGCTAGGAAAATGTGACGATGTCTCTGCCAGTATTGATCAAGAGGGCAGGGTTGGAAAAAGGCAAGAGAGAAAGAAATTGTACAGAATTTGAAATCAACCAGTGCAAATCTGTCATTAGCTATCTGTGTTAAATTCTATTTAGTGCCCACATTCCTGATGGATGCTGCAGGTGGGTGAAGCTGCTGGAATATTTGAATCCATGCATTGCAGAGCTTGTTTTTGGCACTTGCTTGTTGCTTGCTGTTGGGAAACACTCTTTCAGTTAAAGTCATGCTTTGCTAGGTAGCAAAAGGAGTTCTTCCCAAAGTCACCCAATCACGTGTAAACAGTTTCTAGCACAAATGTCTCAAATAAAAAGTCCATGGATAGCTATAACCCAGGGGATGCCATTATGCTTTTGATCTTGATTTTGATGATGGAAATAAGGAGAAATTTTCTGACAGTGGTAAGAATCAACCAATAGAACAGCTTTCTTTCAGTAGTTGTGGGAGTTTCATCACTTGAAGCTTTCAAGAAGAGACTGGACTGCCATCTGTCAAAAATGGTGTAGGGTCTGCTGGGTGGGTGGGTGGGGGTTGGACTAGATGACCTACAAGGTCCCTTCCAACTCTATCTGTATCTTGAAAGGACTAGCTAGCACAGCATTCTTTCTTGGTTATAATTTCAACCTGTAAAGTGGGAACAAAAGTGTATTATATACAAGGGTACAGACACAATGCACAGTTCATTATGCAAATAATATTGTGTTTTTAATATTAGAATTGGGTAACTTCTCTGACACTTACCAATTATACTTTTGAACAGATTTGACTTACTGGCAGGAACTGCATCAAACCAGGCTGCTGTGAATACTTTTTAAAAAAGCATTCAAGTTAATTTAAAGCTTTTTATATCTAATATCAGCTTTACGGTATAAAGCAAAGAGCAAAATTTTGCGGCAATGCGTAGTTCCAAATAGGGATTAATAGGGAAGACAACATTCTTGACTACTGTATTATGTTAGCAGGTAGAATAGATCAGAAAAGATCGAGATTAGTAATAGTATAATTGAGAGATATGCTTTGGTAATCTATTCTTCTGATCCAGAAAATTTTTGATAGGGTTTTCAAATAATTAAAAAAAATTGGACTGAAATTCCTCAGAAATCTGAAATGTCTTTATACAGTCTATATGGATTGTATTGTTTCTAGGACGTTATTTGAGCCAATAGAAACTTTGATTTATGAATTATTAGTGTGGAATTGTGGATTCCTACATAAGTCAAGAAAATTCAGAATATAAGTTATAGGGAGAGGGATTGGTCACCTTCACTTTTGCAGATACCTGGCTGATGCTAGTTGAAAAAAATACCATATTTTACAGTGGTATTTGAGAAAGAAACTATATATACACCTTTTCTTCCTGTGGTTGCAGATTCGTGCTATTGCTGTTGCTAAATGTATTTACCACTGTTGAAGGAGAGAAATTATATGGCTCTAAAGAGGAGGTGTATAGTTTCTCAAAAGTTGTTTCATGTACACAACTGTGGTTACTGGAATTTTTCACTACTTCTTATGATATGCTAGATATCCTGCTTGCCAAAAACAACAGCAACAAAAAGCAGTTCATGTTGTAGGTTATAGTGAGTCCATGGACAGGAGAATTAGAACCACACAAAAATTTGGTAGCTTTTCTCCAATAAGTCTTATTCTGAATGTCAGGCAGGTTAACCTTTGAATGTGATTATTTAAGGGCATCTCACACAGAGGAAATTAATGACAGCATTGAAAAGAAATACTGACTAGGTCTATGGAATTCCTCCCCTTCCAGCATAGTTGTTCAAGCTGCCAATGTATTTGGAAGGCCTCAGTTCAGAAAAGATGGGTCTGGTTATAGCGTGAGATTTTCTATTGCAAACTTCCTCAACTTCAGATGTCAGAACTTCAAATATTAGGTAGACTATGCTATACTATTGCTGAGAATTTTGGAAGTTGAAGTCCACACATCTGAAGTGTGTCTAGGTGTGGAAACTTGCACTAATAATTTTCTTAGGGGGGTGGGATGCTACCAGTCTTCCTGGCTCTATAGAACTGGTAGCTCTGAAGAGCAGCAGACACAGAACTGGTTCTGTGTTTGCTGCTGTTTGGCCCACCTGCCTGCCTGGGCTCTTACCTGTCCTTTATTTCCTGCTTTTTCAACCTCAGCTGCTTTGCGTGGCACAGCTGAGATTGAAAAAGCAGGAAAAAAGAGGCTTTCAAAAAGCTGCGCACCTGCATGCAGCGCTTTTCAGCTGTCTGGGTGGCACAGCTTAAGATTTTGTTACACGCGCACACAGTGTGCATCTGGCACGCATGTGCACACAAAACGTAGTCACTGAACTGGTAGTAACACCAGTTGAATCCCACCACTGATTACTGATAACATTTGCTAAGAACACTGGTTTATCTATGGTTTACCTGAAACTGAAACATATTTCCAAGCAAACTTAGGGCTCATCATCACATTTCACTTATTGTGGTATGAAAACCCATTGATACCCATTTCTAAGGGATACCCATTTCTAACATCATCTTTGGCTTATCCCAAGGTTGGTGTGGAGGCAGCCTGAAGCTATTGTTTCTTCTCTTCTCCCAATGCAAATCTTGCCATATAAAGAATCTACCCTCTACAACATTTGGCAATGATGCTGGCAATGATACAGTTGGGGACAAGGATCTGTCCAGCTCCCAGGAACTGCTTAAATATGCTGCAAACTTGTCTCACCCCCCCTTCATTTTGAATGCCAGTCGTATCCTTTCCTGAAACAGGAAGCAGTCACTCATAGTCACTCATGTTTTCATCATCACCAATCAGAAAGCATGTCTTTTTGTGTCATAGTACTTGCTGCCTGGAACACCATAGCACCCATCATTAGATTATTCTGGACTTGATGATCTTTTGGAGATCCCTTAAGATCTGGCTGTTTTTGCAGGCATGGGATTTGGCAGCTAGTTGAACCCAAATGGACTGGTTGCTTGTTGCTTTGGTGGCCATAACGATGTTTGTCATTGTCTTTGATTATTGTTTAGTTTGCATAGTCTTAAAATTTGTTAGCCTTCCAGAGTCATGTTTATAAAATGAATAAACATCTGAATTGATTAAATGAATAAGAGAGTTGTTGTTGACTGACCTCCATGATCATTTTAATTTGGAATGCAAGAGACACTAGGCAACTTGGCTTGTCCAATGCGAAATCAGGGCTTTCAAAAGTTACTCATTGATAGTAGTTTTTCTTGTGGGAAGGAAAAAGTTTCCCCTCGACCATTCCTTTTCTGAAATTCTCCCAACTTTTTTTTGCAATAACAACATCACTCATGCTGAGGCAAAGTGGGGCAATTCAATGGGTGTTGGCTTACATCCTGACTGAAGAATGTGGGAGAAATGTATATTAATGGGATTTGCAGATTTTTAGATCTGCAAGTGAAATTTAATCAAGCCAGTATGAATTAGCAGTAATGGGCTTCTTTTAAGTATTACTGTATGTGAATGATCATAATAAATTTAATATATTTCTGTTACAAGAAGTCAGTTGGACTCAAAAAGTTACAGTAACGAGTTTTGTGGGATCCAAGACTAGCACATTTGTTGAACAGTGAGAATATTAAGCTCTCATCTTTGTTTAAAGAAGGAGTTGGAAGTATAATAGCACTGCCTTCATGACTAAAATACAGAATTTTTGTCTTAACTATAAAATGGAATAATTTGTGTATCTTAGACTTGGTCTTGGCTAAAATGAACCAGGATAACAAGCAAAACATAGTTAAAAACAATCACAGCTTACTAACGGCTGAAAAGCAAATGTAGACCGTATAGGTATACGGTATATACAGTACAGTATATTCAGTTAATGTTCAGGTAATCAATAAATAATCAAATGTTGCTACATGCAATTCATAATTTTCCTTTTGCTTAATACTAAAAACATAGCTACTTTCTCTGGCAACTTTTTTCACTAGCTATGGAGAATTCTGTTTTCACAACAGAAGCTGATAAAAGAAACCCATGCACAGGACTATGTCATATGAAGAGAAGTCTTCAAGTCATACTTGATATGTATGGCATACTTTGGCACTACTTGTCTGAACTTGTAGGTAGTTATTCCTAAAAATTAAAAAAATATGGCCCCCTCTTAAAAAACTAATGTCAAGAAAGATACCTTTTGTTAATAATAGCAATCTCTAAAATAAAAACCAATTTGTGATGTGCATAATCCCTAAAGAAAAACATTGCTGAATAATAAACTCATCCTAGAGTTACTATAATTAATACTCAGGGATGTTGGGAATTGTTTTTCAACAACATCAGGAGGATTATAAGTTCTTAAAGCATTTCTAAATTAGTATGCCTCCAATTATATTTTCTTTGTTTACATTGCTGATTTTGTGAAGCTTATTGTGCATTTCAAAATGGATTTGACAAAGATGACAAGTTTATTATTCTATTTTTTATTGAAAAAAATGCCTAGCTGTTAAAGGTAACACTTCCCTTAAGATTTATTTATTTCAAGATTTAGATCCCACTTTTCCTCCAGGGTCTCAAGGTAGTCTATGTAGCACTTTAATACAGGGGTCTCCAACCTTGGCAACTTTAAGACTTGTGGACTTCAACTCCCAGAAGTCCTTAGCCAGCTTTGCATTGGACATTGAACTGGACTTCTGCATGCAGTGTCTGGTTTTGGTGCCGAATTGTGTTCCTTTGTTTTCATGCTCTAGCTTCACTTATTGATTTATCTCCCATCTTTCCTTTAGGAACTGAAAAGGGCTTACATTGGGATTTCTCTTCATGCTATTCTCACAACAGCCACCCAATGAAGTAGGCTGGGGCTGAGAAAGAGTAACTAGTCTAAATCACTTACGTTACCAGTAGCATTTCGGCTCTTCAGTTAAAGGTGCTGAATGATGTACTCCCTTAACCTTAAATGTCCCACTTCTCATTAATGTTGCTTGATGGATTGCTGTGACATTTAAATTTTTTTCCCTCCTCTCATCCTCCTCATGCACGTGCCTTTTTGGAAGCTTTTCAGCACCTTTGGAGCATTGCTTGCAGGCTTAAAATAGGATAAATTCAGTTCCCATTTGTTTTTTTCCCCAGTGTGATGACCAGCTGACTCTTGGTGAGAAGTCTGAGAAGCATCTCCACCTTCCAACTTTTTTTTCCAGTCCACAAAACAGCAACTGGGAAAGCCAGTGGAAACTGCTAGCAGAGCAGTACTTTTTTTTCAATTGCTGCTATAAGGGAAACTTGAGTAATTGGCAGAACAATACATTTCCCAATAACCTACCTACATGTCTATTCCATGTGTTGTCAACAAGACTTTTCAATCAAGACTGAAAGCATAATGACAGTTTAGAGGGTGAAGAACTTATGGGCTTCAGAAGCTGCTGAACTTCAATCTTAAGTAGACCTAGATGGCATGGGTTATTTGAGGGCTGCTAAAAGCAGTAATTCCACAATCTCTGGAGGACTACAGATTCCCCACCTCTGATTTGTAGCATACTATCTACAAAAATATACTAAAATTGATTATTGTGAATTTAATAACTAACAAAGATTTGAAATATTTCATTTCTATAAGGTTTTAGTAAACTGCCCTTCATTTATATCCTTTGAAATGTTAGGTCAGGTAGAATGTGGTAAGTAGAATGATATCTGTGTCAAATACACCCAGTAACAGCAATCTAAAATTTCATGTGGATTGTGAGAAAATATAGTATGGATTTTTCATGTGGATTATTCTTCATACATGTTTATTCGTATGGCTGATTTTCTGTGAGATAAAAGCTTGTCAAATCTGTCATTTTAGCATGTTTTACTTAGGCCTCTCATGACCTTATTATGTAAACTAGTGCTTGTAAGCTGTCCAGTGTGGCCTCTAGGTGAGATAGGCAGCATACAAGTTGAATAAATAAGTAAATACTTGAAGAAAGAAGAATGAAAGTTCATTAATAACAGAATAATTGAAAATGTGGAGATTAGATTCCTTTTCACCATTATTTTTTCAAGATGTAGTATAGTTGTTATTTTGGAATATGAGAGCAACTTTTTCATGAGAGTGTTGCCAGATCCTTTACACTAGAGGCTTTTCGGGTTTTTCACCTCATCTGTCAAACCTATGAGCAGGTAAAGTAATGTTTACATCAGAGAGGCTACAAAGGAAGATCATGAACTTGAGAAAAAGGAACAAAACTCAAGTAAAATAAAAAAAATATTGTAAGATCAAGATATAAAAGAATTAGATTAGGAATCCTGTTTGGCTTAGAAAGATGGACTGAAAACTGTGATGGACTGTGAGAGTTTGGTGTACATTTTGGGAGAAGCCAAAAATTGGTAAAGTATCTCATATATGGGCAGGCTAGACTTGGAGAGAAGAACTTTTGGGATATCTTTAAAAAAAACTCCTGGCAGTCCTGTTTTGGAGCTTTTGTATGTTCTTTTCTTCAAAGTAGCAGAAAACTGCATGGTGAAGAAAATTCTAGAAATTGCAGGAACCATGGGTTGGGACTATATGTAGTTCTGGGGCCTCAGCTTGCCTATCTTTTCTGAGGGAATATTTGGAGGCCTTGATATCATTCTGGTCCTTGAATCATAAAATGTCTTTGGAATAATATTAAATGTCACACAGAATTCCTATAATAAAATCTTTTGTGTGTTGCTAAGGCCCAGAAACTATAAATGCAACCTGTGAAGGTAAAAAAAAAAGGTAAATTTTCTAACTGAGCCTTTAGAGATTTATGTAGTTTTCCTGATGCAAGTATAAGGTTATAGGAGTATCCTTAGTAGCAATTTGGCAATTGCTTTCTCCATTGTTTTTCTAAATCCTTGATTTCAACAAACATCCTGTTGTATTCATCTATTTCATGTCAGCATTTTTCCCTAAACCCATTTCTAAATTTATCCCAAACAAACAGTTCTGAGAGAATTACTGGTTTATTTACTATTAACAAAAATTATTGGAAATCAAACTGCATTTTTTTTTGCAGTTTTGGAGCAAGAAGTATGTAGGTTTGCTCTTGTGAGCTTTGTAAACCTGATATGTCTGTGTTAATAAATAAATATGTTTTAAGTTGATTGAACACAATTTAATCAAATGGTATTTTTTTGTAACTTTATGAACTTCAGAATTTTAGAATTGATCCTATATTTTTCCTTTTATTACCTATGTGGCAACTTTTTGTAAATGTAATAGTTTCACGCTGGAGGTGGTTTCTGAATTGATGGCAGACTCCCCTTGCTGTCTGCTCTTCATCCATTGGTTATTGTTCCGTTCGGAAAAACGCGAGGTAGACCGGGTTCCAACAAACAAATGTCTTTATTTGTTAACAACAAGTAAAATGTCTTATTTGTTAACAACAAGTAAAAACGGAACATTGGCTCAAGCCGGCAGCCCTTTTATGTATAGCGGCTTGGCCTGCCGACTTTAGCCCAATGACAGTAGTTTAAATCTGCTGCCTTTAAAAGCGGCTTTCTTTGGATTGGTTCCTAGGAACCAATCCCTTATTACTTGTCTTCTTAAGCCAATCAGAATTAGCGAATTTAGGAGTCTTACTATTTTCATACAGAACACCCCTCTTCCTCTTGGGTTCAGTTCCTACGTGGTGACGTTAGTTCGCGCAGGTTGGGGCTTTCTTCTGACTCTAACTGGACTGCGCGTTTCATTTTTCGCTGGGGCAGACTTCGACCGTTCGGTATGGGGATGCTGTCTCCTGGCTCTTCTCCATGGGAACCGCCTGGAAGGGTGAGTTCAGCCATTTTTGCTGCCTCCTGATTTCTTCAGGCGGTGGTTTTGCCGTCCCTTCCTGGTTTCTTCTTGGGGCAGGCCGAGCTGGCCTGACTTGGCCCCTCTGTGATTGGATTCTGCCCCAAGTTTCTTCTAAAACTTGTTAAGTCTCTTTTTTGCTCTTTTTGTTTGTTAGAAATATTTCTGGGTTTATTTTAAAAACAGGTTCTTTATGATTTTCTTGTATTTCCTCCCCCTCTTTGTTTGTTTTTCGTTGTTCTTTTTTATTTGTGGTTGTGCGTTCGTATTTCTTTCAATGTTCGGAACAAAAAGCTGGTCAATGTGCTGCTTCCATTTCCCTTGCCATCGTCTTTACGGTTAGTCGGTAGGACCGGGGCTGTATTTGTGTATTGTGCCGGAAGCCATAAGGGGTCCCCGGTGAAATTTCTTGCATTAGACTAGGTCGCCGATTTCAAAATGTTCTGAAACGGTGGAGGAGTCGGGGGGTCTTTCTGTGTATAATTTGGGTGCAATCTGTCTAATTGCGGACCTAAAGTTTTCTTCCCAATTAATAGTCCCCGGGCTTTTATTTGGTTATAAGTACGTTAGTATGATATTGTTGGAGGCGTGAGTAGGGCGGGTTATTTTATCTTGGACATCCCCAATGTCCATTCTCTCTAAACCCTCTTTGGTAAAGCCCCTGTCCACCACTGCACCAACGGATGGAAAACAAAAGATGTAAAACGGGAGAAAAAACACTTGCCATCCGTTGTTAACGCAGATGCTTTCGTTCTGTACTTCACTGCCTCCGTTTTGGCTTCCTACTCTATCCGTTCAGGAATCCGTTAATTGGAACGTTTCATCCGCTCAGAGGGTTTGAGCTGGGCTCAAAACTTTTGCGTTGGAAAATGATCCAAATGCTCCGCTCTGCATTCCACTAGGCATCCGCGCAAGGCATCTGTTTCTTGCATCCGCTTCCGCATCCGCTTATATCACGCTAGGCATCCGATTCTGCATCCGCGCAACTTTGATCTGCTATCCAGCGGTTAAAAGGACCGGAGGAAGTGGAACGGGCGCGGGAAACGGCATTGCAGAACGGATGGAGAAAAGGATGAAAGCGATGCAGCTCACAAAGAAAGCATTTAAACGGAAAAAAACATTGCGCAGAGGGGGACCTATCTCGGATATTAAGGATGGTCTAGGAGGATTGGCCTAGAGGGATGCAAAGGGACACATAGTGGAAAACCTATACTGCTATAAAAAGGGCGGAGCAACTCATCTGGATCTTCACTTTCAGAACCAGCAGCCCAGGCTGTTGCAGACCTCTGCAAGGCCTTCATCTGACTCTTTTGCTCTTCCACAGGGCATCCAGTCATGTCCACCGTGGATCGTAAACAAAGTCCTTTTGGCAGCCCAATCTTCTGCAACAGTGCGAAGCCATTACAGTCTCTGTGAAATCTACTACGGAAGAAAAGAGGCGGCCAAGAAGCGTCTGGGTCCTGAAGATGGATTCAGGAGAAGAAGCAGAGAATGGGACTGTACAAACAAGCTGATAAGTGGAGCGTCAGGAACGAAGACACTTCGTGCATTCCAAAACTTCATGAGGATGCCTCCAGCCATGTTGGACGAAGTTGTTGCAGCGGCTGACACCCAGGTTGACCAAGCAAACACCAACTTCCGCCCAGCCGTGGAAACCTGGGCTCAAGTGGCACTCACTTGCGCCACCTGGCCTCAGGGACACCTTACAAGGGCATGCAGTATGGCTGGAGGGTGCCACACAACACATCACATTTGTGGTCAGAGAAAGTGGTGCAGGCCATCATCAAAGATACCTGGAGGAGCTCCTTCAGTGCCCAACCACTGAACAAGGCTGGAAAAAGTTGCAGAGCAGTGGTATCAGAGGGTGGAACTTCCCCCACACCGTTGGAGAGCCATAGGATTGGCAAAGCACGTGGCCTTGCAAAGCCAACCAGCCAAGTCGGGTCCACTTATTTAACTACAAGGGTTCTTCAGCATCGTTTTCCTCTTCGCCCCATGGTCGATTGCTGACTAACAAGTTTTCCATGTACATTGATGCTTCAGGCAACGGCTCATGTTCAGATGCCCAGGTACTACAAACGCCAGTGGACCTCAAGGAGGGGCTGGAACGCAACCTCATCGTGGGCATTTCCCAGATCCAGACTCACTGCCAACTGGGGAACACGCAAGATGTGCCCTACTTCAATCGTGGGGAATGACGCCTTCCTCCCTCAGAACCTACCTATGAAGCCCCTACACCTCCAGAACTCCTCAACCGTGAAGAGAGGATCTTCAACTACAGGCTTGTCCAGGGCAATGGTGGGTGGTGGAGAACGGCCTTGCATCCTGCCAACAGGCCTCCAAGTACTTCTCACCACCATTGCAGCAATCGCCCCCACAGACCGTGAGGGAACATCGTGATAAGCTTGCCTGCATCCTGCACAATCTCATGTGCACCCACTACCCAGTGTTGCAGAAACAGGCTCGTGAACCTCCAACAAGGCAATGGGGGACATGGGGAACCTGGTGAATGGAGGGCAAGGACTAAACCTGATAGACACTGTTGGATGTAGCAAGGCCACAACAGAAAGCTTCACGTGAAGAGAAAGAAGCAGCGCAACCTCCTGAAACACTGGTGCCAACTCCCCAGCTGGAGCGGTGGGAGTGGCAAGACAGGATGATAGAATTCTTAATGGATGCTTCCTTCAGCCTGTCTCATCACACTGATGAGATTGGCCAATTATGTTGGGATAGGCTACAAATGAACAGAAGCGTTGTTAATAAAGAGTTGTTTTATGTTGGACATGGAATTGTGGGATGATTATTACATTATTATTTGATAATGAAGGGCCATAGGTGTTTGCACCTGGGAGGTTGGGACCATTACAGGCCACTATGCTTTGCACTGGAGTTTATCTAATCCCACAGCTATTTTACCCCATTCCAAAATGTTATCCCTTGCTCATTCCCACAGGATATCCCTTCCCATCCCACTTGCTATCTTAAACCATTCCCACAAGATATCCTAACACATCCCACAGGTAATCCCTGCCCATCTGACAGGTAACCTTGCCCATCCCACAGCTAATTAACCCATCCCAAAGGTTCCCCTGCCCACCCCACTGCTATCTTAACCCATCCCACAAAGCATGCAAAGACGATGGTCTCGCCTGTCTTTTTGGTCTCTTTTAGGTTAAAAAATTCGTGCCGTTTTGATAAGGTTTGACACTACTGGCGCGTAATGAGCCGTTAGTATTCGTTGATAGTTCGGGCCAAGTTCATTTGCTTCACGTTCTTGGGCTTCGCTTAATGGCTTGCCATTTTGAAAAATCGTTGGCCCACAATGCGTAAGAAAACAAGCCAATCTTTCGCTTGCTGAGGATCTTCTTCCATCTCGTTAACTTTCCCAAATACATTTGGAAATGGTCTACGTAAGGGATTGCCCAATCCTCTCATTGGGATTGAAGGGTGCAGGCGGATGCGTTATTTCCAGGCCATCGGTTCTCACCTGGTTTTAGTTCGCCGCATTGCACAGTCTGGCGTTTCTTAGGACGACTTCCATCCCTCGTCGCCAGTGTTCTGTTCGGAAAAAACGCGAGGTAGGACCTAGGCGTTCACACAAACAAAATGTCTTTATTGTTAACAACAAAGTAAAATGGAACATTTGGCTCAAGCCGCGGCAGCCCTTTTATAGCGGTTTGCCTGCCGGCTTGTAGCCAATGACAGTAGTTTAATCTTGCCGCCTTTCAGCGGCTTCTTGGATTGGTTCCTAGTGGACCAATCCCTATACTGTCTTCTTAGCCAATCAGAATAGCGAATTAGGAGTCTACTATTTTCATACAGAACAGTTATCATGTTGATTTATTTCTCATTGTGTTCTTTTTCATTGGTTATTTTATTTTCTATTACTTCTGATCTGTTTACATTTCTTTCATTTTCTTCCTTTTTATTATTGGAAGCTGTCTTGAGTAGCCTCACAGCGAGATCGGCAGCAAATTAATTTAACAAATAAATTAAATAAATAAATCTTCAAGGTGTTTGGTGCTTTATAAAATTTGTATGTAATGTGTATTGTGTCATTAGTTCTACACATTTTTGCAAAATGAATTGGCTTTTTACATTTTTTACCAACAACTGGGCACGCTCTTTTAGAATGATAAAATCTGTACCTCATATTTGGATGCTTCCAATCTTTGGATTTCAATATTATAACTCCCTTTTGAGATTTACTAAGCACATTTTTCTATTCTGCCATATATCCACCAGTATTTCCATATAGATATTACTCATTATTAATTGACATAGTTGCTCCTCGGATCAACAAGCATCAAAACTGTTTCATCATCAAATTGTTCATCCTTAACAGTTTTTCTTTTACTCTTTTAGATCTTATTCTTCATGCTACATAGTCTTTAATCAGAGTGGCATAATTCTCTAAGCTCATAAGACTGTGCTAAAAGTTTAAACTGTAAATAGGATCAATACCCTCTCTTTGTTTTATGCCTTCCTTTGTGCAATATTTTTTATTGAATACCAAATTTCCCAAACAATACCTGGAATTTTTGCTTATCAGAAACCTCATAAAACTGGAACATATTAAATCCTTCTCTTGTCTCTTTTCCAGCAACATGCATGGGCAAGGCTACCTGCAATTTCTCATTCTTATCAGATCTTCTAACTACATGGTATAGGCTTGGTTTTCATTTTCTAGTGTTCTGTCAAATTGGCCAAAAAAATGATCTGAAGTCTGCTGTTGATCCATTATTGTATTTATACCTTCCAAAACATCTCAATTTCCTTCCCATATCCTGTTTTATATGTTAATCACAGCAAAAAATAAAAATAGATCCAATATCTATCTAATTTTTACTGTTACATTCCAGTTTACAACAAAAGTAGCCTGCACACACATCTTGCTCTTTTAAACTACCCCGCTACTCTTATTCCAGTTTATTCTATACTGAAAAGAGAGACATGATAGCAGTGTTCTAATATCTAAGAAGCTGCCACAAAAAAGAGGGATTTAAGCTGTTTTCCAAAGCACCTGATGGCAAGACAAGAAGCAATGGATGGAAACTACTCAAGGAGATAACCAGCCTAGAACTAAGGAGGAATTTCCTGACAAAACAAGCAATCAGTGGAATGGCTTGCCTTTAGAAGTTGTGGGCGCTCCAATCACTGGATGTTTTAAAAAAGAGATCGGACAACCATTGGACTGAAATGGTACAGGGTTGCCAGCTTAAGTAGAGGGTTGGACTAGAAGATCTCCAAATTCCCTTCCAACTCTTGTCATTCTGTTATTCTCAAGCAGAAAATTTATAACATACTGCCTTAGGCTATCAATGAATTGTTAAGGGAGGAGAAATTGCAATCCTGAAAAAGTTGAAAGTGTGAGAAAGAAATGGTATAAGGTAGGGGCAGAGACAATCCCAGATAGGCTTTCAAGGTTATTGTCTGTCTGTCTGTCTCTTTCTCTCTCAGAAACAAACATACCTAATACGTACCTCCTATTTTCTTTATAACAACAGCCCTATGAGGGGGATTGGGCTAAGAGAGAGTGATTGGCTAAAATCACCCAACCTAAAGTAGGCCAAGAATTCACAGGCTCTTGGATTCTAGGCCAGAGCTTAGCTACCACACCTATTGTCTGGTTATCTTATCCTACAAAAATAAAAATCTTCCTGGAATCCCTACTGCTTTTGTTTCTTGATTTTGTCTGTCTTGAAGGACTGACTGCTGTCAAAGTACCAGAAAACAACCTTCTGACTAAGATTCTGCCCTCACAAACTGTATAATATATAAGTTTTAGAATTGATTGCAGTAATTCTTAAGCATTTATAAGTCACTATTACTTTTGCTGATCTCTCTGACTAGTGTGGAATTTAATGTAATCATTAAAGTTAGTAGCTATGTCAGCTATAAACAAACAAAAAGCTAAGAAGCAGCCAACTGCTCACAGGCCAGATGTTTAATTTAGTTTATGTGCTGCTCAATTCCAAATAATTCTGTTAAGTTTACACTGCAACAACAATAAAATTCAATATAAGTAATCAGAAACAAAATAGTGAACAAGAAAAGTAAAAACAAGAAGACAAGATATACATAAAATGAATATAATCCACATTTTAAAATTTGTATAACAATTGTGCCCAATAATAAGGCAGATATATACTGTATATAAGAGCAAATGGCTGCTCTGAGCTACATTTACATTTTTAATGTTTACCAGGAATCACAAATAGACTTTTCTCCAAATTTATAAAAATCATTTAGTTTTTCCCTGGAGTCTTTTTAAGAAGCTAGTTTTTTATTTGCATAGACATTGAGTTCTATTTACACATGTAGAGACTGAGTATTGGCCAGGGTGTGATTCACATTACCATGTTTGTCACATCGATAATTTTACTTGACTGATTCCCACATAGCATAGTTGATTGTATCAGAAGATCGAGTTGTATATAAGCTGGTATATATGATTACTATTTAGATAAGATCTGTGCCTGACTTCAGCAATTTCATATTCAACTTCCCTGCAGATCTTCCCCTACCACAGGCATGTGGTAGAAACATTTTTGCTGGTCATGCTATGCAGAAATAATTCAGTCTGTATGTTAGGAATAGCAATAACAGTTAGACTTATATACTGCTGTATAGTGCTTTGCAGCCCTCTCTAAGCAGTTTTACAGAGTCAGCATATTGCCCTCAACAATCTGGGTCCTCATTTTACCCACCTCAGAAGGAAGGAAGGCTGAGGCAACCTTGAGCCTGGTGGGATTTAATCTACCAAATTGCAGGCAGCCGGCTATCAACAGAAGTAGTTTTGCAGTACTGCACTTTAACCACTGTGCCACCAAGGTGCAGTATGTAGATTCCTTGCACAAAACTGCACATTCTTTTTGAAGATTGTTATTTCTTTTGTTTGTATCAAACTTGAAATCAAAAATGATGCCTGTATTCTCTAATATGGTACCCTCCTGTCAGAGTATATTCATAAACTGGAACAGAGCATGGTAACATGGTGAGCCAATGAATAGGCATCGCAACTAAGTCAGCCAATGAGAACTGTTTGGAAACTGAAACTAGAAGTAGCCTAGGAAACTGAAACTAGAAGTAGCCTAGGCATGGCTCTAGGTATTAAGCTCCAAAGGTATGTTAANTTTGCTCCATGTTGGAGAAATCTACAACTGGTTTGTAAAATCTGCTTATGTTTATAAAGATGTTAAATGAAGCATCAACCGTCTGTGTTTATGTTACTGGCGCTAAATTAATGCTGAAAAACTCCAAATACCTCCTGATACTTTGATCTGCTTATCATTGACGTCCCTTCTGATTTAATGAAATATGGGGCATTGAGTGGTTGGGGAGGGAACACCAGCACATTCTACCTGATTTTCTCATCATGCATTGATTTACTGACATATAGAGATGTTAAAGCATTAGTTCCCTGAATTAGATAGGAAGGGCTGCCGTATAGATGTATAGCATATACTATTGTTATTGCCTCATCTGCCTGTGCTACCACTTTTTCTACTTCAAATATTTCCTTAGTTATGATATTGCAACTAATTGTGGTCCTACTCTGTTCCTTCTTGTAGAGCTAGAATCCTCACCCTCCAACCAGACCCACTCTCCCCATCTGCCTTGCTTTCTGCAGGACCCATTTATTCATGCCTTGTTTTTAGCCACCCCAAATCTCCTAGATGCCACATAATGGAATAAGCCAGATGTGTTTTAACTATTAAGATGAACAAGTACTGTATAAAGCCCATTAACCGAGTCCTTCAAAAATAGAGAATACTGGCTGCTACAGGTTGTAGGGAGGAAAGAATTCTCTCCTGTTATATGATCTGCAAGTCCTTGGAAAAATGCAGCTTCTAATAGAACTTTAAGCCTCCCTTAAAAATCATTCTAAAACACTTTTTCTTTGTGCCTCCCTCTCAGCCACAGTCTTCCTTTTTGTTTGGCATAATATATATCTATTGCTTTTTTTCAGAAGGCAACTTTTGAACTTGTCACAGTAAGTGAACTAGGACTAAGTCTGCCTGATGGAGATCTTAGTAGAGCATAGTTACTAGATGCCCTGAGCACAACATACACCCTTTAAGAGATCTGCAGCCTCAGCTATTTGCTTTTGTGGCTGTTTAAATTATTTGAATGTTTCCTAACTTTTACTTGAATATAGACAGTAGGCTCAGCAGATGTTCCTTTGATACCGGATTTCAAAACTCAGTACCTTCGCATCACATTAATAAAGAGTGCAACGTCATGATTTAGCTGGTATTTTAGATTTTGAAAAGCCACAAATATTAATCCAAAGGAGACCGTGGCTATAGTTGAGAGGAGGAAAGAATTTATGTTTCAACTATAGTTAAACAGAATCTGCTGTTGTTTGTTTTTGATGCCTTCCATTAGATTTTATTTGGCCAACTATTCTACCAACCAGCCAGCCAGGTAAAAGAAACAAAACATTTATGTTTTTTTTCCCAAATCCAGCCGAAGAGGGAAACTCCTAAGCTTGGGGAAATTGTGAAAGGAATACACAGCATTGACTGTGTATTCCTTTCACAAAGGAGTTTTTGATTTAGAAAAAACCAGGATCAAACCAGATCCTAACTTGCCAGAGGCTCTGTGTCAGCTAGTGAATGGAAGCAGTCAAGTCGCTCAGCCTCCACATTGATTTCCTGTGCCTACCTGCTTTTATTTGAGCCTGGAGTGAAACAGTCACACCAGTCTTTAGATTAAATTGTAAATGTACCCTGGTCCTTTGAAATGCCTTTCCTTTTATATGAGATACTGCTCTTGACAAGAGAGAAGCAGGCAGCACTGCTATAAAATGCAGAATACACACACACACACAAAAAGTTACAACCCCAATTTTTTCCTTTACGTTTCTGAACATTTCAACCATCTCTATAACAAGTCATTCTAGTCATCAAAACCTAAAATCAAAGTTTCATTTTTGCGATCAGATGAAACATTTGTTGTAATAGCTTAGAACCAGGAAATATTTTTGGCGGTCTTTAAATAAATTCAGAGGAATGAACAAGTCACTTTTAGCAAACGTCTTTTGTCTTTTTGTATAGGAATATCACAAAATACTATAAAAACTTTGGCCACAATATTTTCTAAAGCATTTTAAACTGATAATTGATAATTAAACTGTACATAAGCTGATAGTTGTTAAGATTCTTGGCCATGCATTATTTTGTATTCGTCTTGTGGGAACATCAGAGTTAAAATAAGAGTTAAAGTAAGCAATAAATATTGTGAAAATTTGAAGGAATCCTCATGAAACTTTAGGTAATATTCCCAGACAAATTGGAGAAATCAGTAAATTGTAGCTGTGAGTCAGTTAGTTACATTTTAAAAGTTCTGTAATCTTGATTGTAGATCTGGTATTCCATCTAGTGGAAAAGTGAATACACTGCATTAATAAACCAAAGATTCATTTTGATTCATATTGCCAAAGCTGAAATATTTGAATTCACTTAAGGCTAGGTCACATCGGCTGACGGATGCAAAACGTATGTAAAAAGGACACAGCGGACGAGCAAATTTTTCCATCCATTGTTATCCGCTCTCAAAATGCCCCAAATTTGCATAAAGAGAACGGACAACAATGGAAAGGAACGGACATGGGGGAGGACGTAGCAAGGATGTTAAGCGGCATGCTCAATGGAAGCCTAGCGGATTGGAAGCGGATGGAAGCGGATGACACATCCGCGGGGCTTCCGTGGTGAGAACAGCGAAGCGGATGCGAAGCAGACGTGCAGCGAAGGAGGCGATGCGTAGCGGATCCAGCGGATGCATCATGGATGCCTAGCGGATGCCTAGTGGATGCAAAGCGTTCACTGCGCATGCGGAGGATGCAGTTGCGTCAGCCCCGCAGATATAAAGGGAAGCAGCTCGCAAGCGAGGGTCACCATTCAGAGAAAGACCTGCTGCCAGACACATCTTCAGCCAACAAGCGCATGGAAGAAAGGAAGCCTGTGCCTACCTCCTGCCAGCCCTGGCAAGAAGGACAGGGACCACATCCACCCTGCGCTGACTCGGCTTCGTCGGGGCTCTGCTGCTGCTGGTGCTGTGCGTGGTTTTGCTGCTGCTGGTGCTGACGTCGTGCTGTGTGCTTCGTGCTTTCGTGCTTGGTGGCGCTGACTCTGCTGGTACTGCTCCTGGTCCTGCTGGTGCAACTGTCTGCTCGTGGTGCTGATGGTGCTGATGGTGGTGGTGCTTTGCTGGTGCTGACTCTGCTGTTGCTGGTGCTACTGCTTGGCTGCTGCTGTGGTGGTGGTGGTTGTGAACCAGCCCCTAGAACCTCAAAGCCCTGCTGATTGAGACCAGAAGGCCCTGCCAGAGGGAGGAAGAGGCAATCGCGCGAAAAGGGGGGAGAGGAGACAGTACTCCATTGCAGAGGACATGAGGAGGAGGTGCTTGAATGGCTGAGAGAACGAGTACCTCTGGAGGAAGGGACACAGGCTCTATCGAGACCACCAAGTGGAAGCAGGCGGCTTGGAGAGAGAAGGTGGAGAGCCTGGGCTACACTTTGGTATGTTCTCCTGGGTGGTGAAGCACATGCACACTTGGTACGGGAAGCTGCACCTGAAGAAGTTCTGGCCAGCCCGCGGTCAAGCTCACCGACCAAGAGACCTATGTCATGGCAAAGTGCAGCTTCTTGGAGGGTGAGATCCCCCACGAGGAGCAGCCCCTCTGTCAACCCTCTCTCTCAGGCAGCCACACAGACAGCCGTCCTCTTATGGCCAAGAGTCAGTCCTGTTCCAGGCAGTATCTTTGGAGCGCCCACGGCGGAGACCCACCCCGACAGCTGCACAACCCATGCTGAAGCACATGGAGGATCCCTGATGCAGATGGAGCAAGAAGGAGCCACTGCCACCAGAGACCAACCCACACCTACACCCAGCTCCACCTCCACAAAAGCAGAAGAGGGCAGACCGGAGGGACAGAGCCGCACTGTCCTCTTGGAGATCAGGGACACCATCAAGAGCAGCATAGATCTCCTCTCTCAGCGTGGTACTTCGAGATTCCATCCTCGAACAAAAGAGCCCTTCCTCACCTACGTGAACCAGACCCTCATGGAAATGCCGAAGCCCAGTACCAGGTGATCAAGGAGAGGGTCACAGGTCTTCTGCACCACCCTCCAGGCTGAGCTGAACTGCTCTGACCCACTCCAGTCTGCCCTCTCCACCCCAGGCGATTGTAACAGCCCTTCCAGGCTTTCAACAGCCCCTCCACCTAACCAGGGCTACGGCTACCAGGAGTTCCAGTACAGCCCAGGCAGCCCTTCCCAGTCCAGGCACAGGTACATCGATACAACACAGGTGCCACTGATGCCCACCAATACCACGCGATGCCACAGACCCACAGATGCCACCGACGCCACAGATGCCACCGATGCCACAGTGCCATGACACTCACCTCGCTCAGCTGCAGACCAGACAGCCCCACTTACACTCCTCCTTCCTCCACCCCACAGCCAAGCCCGGCCTCAGAACATCCGTCATCGGTGTTGGGACTGACATCCCATTGTCCTGGAGGAAGGGCCCTCTCAACATCCGGGACTGAACCAGCTCTCTGAGAGCTTCCTGCACACACCATCCCCTGTGTCCTCTTGGGGCCAGGCCACCCAATGGCGCCTCAGACCAGCACTCCAGCCACTGCCACCTCCACAGCCCCTGGACCCCTTCACCCTGAGACCATGGGGCATGTCAGAGTGACTGAGAAGAGTGCCAGAGACTGGTGTTGACCTGTTGCTTCATCTTTGCTTGGGACCACTTTTCTTGGTTCATTTGCTTTTTTAATAAAGTTCCTACAGTTTTGTTATTAATCAGGTTATCTTTGCTTCACACACTTGGTTTCAGTTCTTTTACGAAATTAAGTTGGTGGAACTTTTGGAAATGTTTAAGCTTTGCATGCTTGTGGATATGGTAAGGATAGCTGTGGATGGACAGGCTTGGGATGGATAAGGATAGCTGTGGGATGGATATAGCTGTGGAAGCGTAAGGATAGCTGTGGGATGGATAGCTGTTGGGATGGATAAGGATAGCTGTGGGTGGATAGCTTGGGCATGGGGTAAGGGATAGCTGTGGATGGATAGCTGGTGGGATGCGGTAAGTTAAACCTGTGGGATGGGCAGGATACCTGTTAGGGATGGGTAATTAGCTGTGGGATAGATAACTCGCAGTGCAGCATAGGTGGGACTTGTATGGTCCACCGCGTTCCCAGGTGCCACCACCATGGCCCTTTATTTATCAAATAAAACAATGTAACATTTCATCAACACATTTCAACATAAACACCAACTCTTACTTAAATTCCCTGTACATTGTAGCGTGCCACTCAACATACATGGCACAATTCTCATCAGTTGGTGATGAGGACAGTTGAGGAAGCATCCCATTAAGCGATCTACCATCCCTGTCTTGCCACTCCCGCTCCATGTCCTGTCGGGAGTCTCACCAGTGTTTCAGGGTTGCACTGCAATCTTTCCCTTCATGTGAAGCTCTGTGGGGGCCTGGCACATCCACATGTTCTATTCAGGTTTAGTCCTTGCCCTCCATTCCCCAGCAGCTCCATGTCCCCATTGCTTGTTAGAGGTCCACGAGCTGTTCTGCGAACCACGTGGGTGTGGGTTGCGCATGAGATTGTGCAGGATGCTAGCAAGCCTTCCACGATTGTTCCTCACGAGGTCTGGTGGGGCGATGGCTGCATGGTAGTGAGAAGTACCTGGAACTGTGGCCAGGATGCCAAAGGGCGTCTCCACCACCCGCCTTGCCCTGACAGCCTGTAGTTGAAGATCCTCTCTTCACAGGTGAGTATACTAGAAGTGTAGGGTTTCATGGAGGATAGGTTCTGAGGGAGAAGGCGTTCATCCCCCACGATTGAAGTAGAGCAATCTTGCCGTGTCGTTTGACAGGGGCGTCTGGATCTGGGAAGCCCATGATCGAGGTTGCGTTCCAGCCCCTCCTTGAGGTCACTGTCGTTGTATACTGGACATCTGAAGCTGACCCCGTTTGCCTGAAGATCGATAGTACATCGCAACTTGTAGTCAGGCATCAACCATGCTAAAGAGGCATGCTGCTGAAGAGGTCTCTCTGTCGGTTGCTGATAGTGGGAGGTGGAGGCTCTGGGTGGGTGGAGTCATGTGCAGGGCCACGTGCTTCCCATCTTATGGCTCCTAATCGTTTTGGGGGATTAGTTTCTGACGTCCTCTGATACCACTTGTCTGAACTTCTTAGTCCTTCTTCATGTGTTGTGGCGGCACTGGAGGAGCTCTCTAGCTATTCTTCCGATGATGGCCTGCACCACTTCTCTGTGACACAATGCTGAATGGTGTTGTTTGGCACACCTCCAGGCGTACTGCATGTTCCTGCTACGTTGGGTCCCTGAGGCCAGGTGGCGTAGACGTTTCAGTGCCACCTTGAGCCCAGTTCCAGGCTGGGCCAGCAAGTTGTGTCTTGCCTGGGGTCAACCCTGGGTTTGTCAGCCGCTCCACAACTCGTCCAAACATGGCTGGGTGGCATCCTCCATGAATTTTCTGGAATGCACAAGGGTCTTAGTTCCTAGCTCCACCATCAGCTTGTCATTTACCAAGTCCGACTCTGCTCGTCTCGCAATCCATGCTCGGACCCAGAGGCGCTCTTGGCCGCCTCCTTTGTCTTCCGTAGAACAGTTGAAAGAGCCTGTAGATGGCTTCGTATTGTTGAGAACTGATGGTGGCTATCCAAAAGGAGTGTGTTACGCCATGGTGGACATGACTGGATGTGTGGACAGAGGAAGGGCCAGATGTAAGCTGCAGAGGTTACAGCAGGGCTGCCTGGACATGAAGTTGAGATCCGGGTGAGTTGCTCCCCCTTTTGTATAGCAATATAGTTTTCCCATTGGTCTTTTTGCATTCTCTTTAGGGCATCCTCTAGACATCCTTAATATCCGAACGATAGGTTCCCCTCTCGTGAAACGTTTTTTCCCGTTTTTAAATGCTTTGTTTGCGAGCTGCATCACTTTCATGCCTTTTCTCCGTCCGTGTGAACTAACGCTTTCGTGTCCGTTCCATGTCTCCGTTTCGCTTTCTCCTGTGTCCGCTTTTTGTGGAGCGGATTGAGTTTGCGCGGGACATGGCGCGCGATGCCTAGCGGATATATTGGCATGCGTAATGGGATGAACGACGGATGTAGAACGGGATGTTCACCGTATGTCGTTGCGGATTGGCAGAATCGGACACGTTGGATACATTTTCCGCTCAAAAAGTTTTGAGCAGCTCAAAACATTTTGAGCAGATGGAACCTCAGTCGACGAATTCTGGACGGATAGAGAGGAAGAAAAACGGACGCAGTGAGTACAGAACGCGTTAACCAACAGATGGGAAGTGTTTCTCTTCGTTTTACCTCCTCTTTCCATCCGTTGGTGCAGTGTGACATGGGCTTTACATAGTTTATTGACAGTTAGTGCAACTCAGGAAAATAGGATCTTTTTCACTTTCTTCTGTAACTGATTATAAAGACTCAATATTACTTCACACGTGAGAGATACTTTCAAAAACAGTTTTAATTACCTTTCATGTTGGAAAAGTAAAACAGTAAAGTGATTGAAATGTAGTTGTAAAAGTGAGTCCACAAGTATGGCTCTTCTTCGTTTTAATCACTCATTGCCTTTCCAGTTTAAAGAACAACAGCCAAAGCTGAGATGCAGAAGTAGTTATCAATTCACGACCATTTGTTCAGTGACAGTTTAAAGCTACAACGGCATTGAAAAACGTGACTTACAACAAGCCCTCATCCTTATAACCCATATAATTATATTGATTGCAGAATCCTGCAGTCATCTGATCATCATTTCTGACCTTCCTGCCTGGCTTTGCATAATAACCGCATGATTTATTTCACAACTGAAGTAATTCACTTCACAACAGTGGCAAAAAGGTCATAAAATTGGGCATGACTCATTTAAAAACCATCTTACTAATCAACAGAAATTCTGGTCCCAAATGTCATAAACTGAGGTCAACTTATATTATTGATACTAGAGTGAAGAAATGCAGATCTGGTTGTTGGTTTTTTGTTTTTGTTTTACAATTACTGAAGGATGGCCCAGTGGGCAGAATGTGATCTGAAGGCTGTAGGTTTCCCACCCCTGGTTTCTGGAAATGTCTCCAAGTGGAAAGTTGTGACATCATATGGGCTGGTAACCTTTGAATTTCAGTAACCATAGGACTGTCATCCCAAAGGTGCTTTTTTCAAGAGGCAGATGGACTTTCTGGTTTTTCTTTGAAGACATTTTGCTTCTTATCCAAGAAGCTTCTTCAGTTCTGACTGTATGGTGTGGAATGGAAGGATTTATACTTCTTGCAGACAGCTGGTCGTTTGCATTCTTGACCAGCTGTTTGCAAGGAGTATAAATCCTTCCATTCCACACCATCCAATCAGAGCTGAAGAAGCTGGGAAGCAAACCGTCTTCAAAGAAAAACCAGAAAGTCCAGTTGCCTCTTGAAAAAAAAACACCTTTTGGGACAACCATGACCTGGATAACTAAGAACCTCCATAGACACACAGGATTGTCAATGTATATGTTCCTTTTAAATAAACGAATGCAACTCATAGGTTTACAGTGTCATCAAAGCAATAGATGAATGAATACCATTGGAATATAGACATGGGCAGAAAGGAGATAGTGATGCTAACTATTTAAAACATAGTTGTGGTTTTAGAGCAGAGCCACAGAATCTGGAGAATCCTCCTTGGGTTCTGAAGTGGAATTGGAAGGAAGAAGTAGAGCAGGGGTGGGCAACTATGGCCCTTTTATGACTTGTGGACTTCTGAAAATTGAAGTTCACAAGTGATAAAAGGGTAATGTATCCCTATCTCTAAAGCAGAGGGACATACCTCACATATGTCCAAGGGGAATGTTTAAGGCTTAATGGGCATCAAATGAGAAATGATGATACAGCAGTAGAGAGCAAGAGATGCTGTGTGATTGGGAGTGGTTGGAACATAAGTTGGAGGGGCCTTGACTGATTGATTGATTAAGTACTCTCAAATCATTTTGAATTCCAAGCAACCACATAATTTTCTCCATGACAATCTGTCTTTCTTTCAGGATGCCTTACAAGGATGGACTCATCAGCACTGTAACTGAGTCCATCCATCTTGCTGATAGCCATTCTCTTCTCTTTCCTTTCAGCTTTCCCAGTGTTAAAGCCTTTTCTGAGAAGAATAATTTCAGTCTAGTCATTTGTGCTATGAGTGAGAACCCCTTGGTTGATTTGTTCAATGATCTGTTGGGTTTTCTTGGCTGTCCATGGTATCCTCAGGAGTCTTTAACACCAGTGTTCAAAGGCATTAATATTTATCCTACCTTGTTTCTTCAAAGTCCAATTTCCACTTCCATTGAGTGTCACAAGAAATACCAGGACTATTACTTTTCTGATCATTTTTGGTATAGACATAAGCCAGCATTCAATTTTTTTTCACTGCCTTCACGGCTGGTCTACCAAGTGCTCTTCTATGGTGCATTTTCTTGATTGTTCCTTTAGTCTTGATGTTTGAAAGGCAGAAGTTTTCTAACATGTTAATGTCAGTTCTAATTCCAGTTTTGTACCTGTTGTCATTAGTATAGTCTTCTTTATATTTCATATTAGTCCCTTTTTCCCCACTGATTTTAGTACTAGGGTATGCAGATCCTTTGCATTTTCTGCTATCAGGGTAGTGCCATCACCATAGCAGAGATTATGGATGTTTCTGCCTCCAGGAGAGGCATAGCAAGTAATAATTGTCAACATTAATCCTCCATTCAGAAATGAGAATAATAATAAAAGAACTGACTCAGAGGTGGCAATGACATGCTTTAAGTGAACTCATACTTTTTGAAACAGCTACCTGGAGGGGAAGTATAATAATTAAGAAATATAATGGAATATGCAAGGATTTGAAAGATAATAATAATTTGTCAGATATAGAAAGAGATAGAAAACAAGTGCAAATGATTGAAGAGAAAAGCCTATGTAATTGGAATGATAGTGATGAATTATTTTGAAGTAAGATTTTGAAAAAAGGCAAGAATAATCATGTGTAGTAGAGGGAAGGCTGGGAAGGCTGCAGAAATCAAAGCAAGTGACAGCCAGGTTAACATGAAAAATGCTGTAACTTGAAGGGACAGGGATGAATAGGTAGAAAGTTGCAGCAGAGAGAAGTGACAAAGCTTGACAACAGATTGAGATCCACATTTAAAGCAGAAAAAACAGCTGAAAATATAGTTGAAGCTATGAAAGATGTTCCCTTCCAATTGTTCCTGAATTATTAGGCAATTAAGTATCTTCAGTACGTACCTTCTAGCAGTCTCTGAAACTGCAGGATAAATGCAAACTGGCTCGTCTTTTATTGTTTAGTTTTCAATGTTAACATATTGCAAAACATCTATCTTGCTATTTTATTTAGAAGGTTTATACACTTATAAACTCAAACTCCTGGCAGCCAAAAAAACAGTTCCTCTCAATAAGAAAAAAATCACTACCATAAAGGAATTGAATTATTACTAAACATGGATCTATTTGTCCATTATCTGGTTACTCCCAAAATGTATTTTTTAGTGAAACAACCCAAAAATGCCAAAAAGGGCACATAAGTTCTAGGCAGGGATAACATAAACTCATGTTTATGTGTACATGACCAGATTATGATTTAAGTACCGGTATGTCACTTGTCTTTCCCACCTAAAAAACATGTTTTGTGACTGGTGTAAAAATAATGTTTCATGCAGTATTGATTTCTGGACACATGGTGGCAATGGTGAGATGCAAAAAATGTATATTTTTGCTTTAAGTATTCCACTATTTCTGCCAAGAGAATTATTGTTGATTTACATTTATTTCTTGGGGTGTGGGTGGAACAACCATGCCTGTATTGTATGTGGATTTCAGCATTACTCTAAAAAGTCATTCTGTGGTATTAATTTTAAAGGGGGGAGAGTGAAATATCCCTTGTGGTAGGAAAAAATTAAAAGGTGGCAAAAATGTATTTCATTATAATGTAAGAGTTAGTCAATACAAATTCAGTAATTGACTGAATTTAAGAAAGCCACATTTTTTCAAACTAAGGTAGTTTGAGAGTAATATTTGAAATATAAAAGTGTAGGTGCATTGAAATAAATAGAAATAAAATGAATTATAGTTAGTGCTGAATTAAATGTTTTCTGTGTCTTGGCAAAAGGTGCTTTGGGATAGTTTAAGACAGGGATTTTCAAACTCTTGGAGCTGTAGAACTGGCTTAAACATTTTCCCTGGAACCCCTTATTAACAGGGGTAAGGGTCCAGTGACAGAATATTGGATGGGTTAGGATAAAATAGAAACATAGAGCTGGAAGGGAGTTGGATGTCTTCTAATTCAGTTGCTTGCTCAAGGCAATATACCATCCAATGGTTGTCCAGTCTTTTCTTGAAAATCCCCACCCTCAATTCTGGGAGGCAAGCAATTAATGAATTGTTCTCACTATTATCAGGATATTTTTCCTTAGTTCCAGCCTGGATTTGATGAAAAATATCCCATTGTTTCTTGCCCTAGTCTCAATGCTTTGGAAAATAAACCAACCTCCTTTTCTTTGTGAGAACCCATCAAGTACCAGAAGACAGCTATATGTCACCTCTAATCCTTCTCTTTTTTAGGTATACATAGTTTTCTTAACCATTCAGTTTAGTTTCCAGATCTCTTATCATCTTTGTTGATCTTCTCTGCACTCTTTCTATGGCCTCCACATCTTTTCTGTATCTTGGTGACCCGAATTGGTTTTAAGTGATTTTATTTTTTCTTGGAACACATTTATGTCCTTGCAGAACTCTGAGGTTCAGTGGGACACAATTTGAAAAACCCTGGTTTAGGAAATGGAGAGAGGGAAGGATTTGAAAAACAGCACAGCCTAGGCTTGGCTTGGGAATATGATTTTCTTTTTAAATAATTCAATATGTACTAACATACATACACAGTCCGGAGAAGAAAGAAGCAAGGGAGCTCTTTTTTAAAAAAAATTAATAGCACCCTTGAAGCACACTTTCCCTCAAATCTTTAGTCTCTGTCTCAGCATTGGCTACACGGCTGTCAGTTAACATAACAGATTAACACAATATTTTATGCTTAACGTGTTCACAGTTTAAACAGACTACAGTTTAGATCAGATCACAGATCACAGTTTAGAGTGCAGCAAGTACATTGTTTAGCCCAGTGGTCCCCAACCTTTTTTGGACCAGGGACCAGTTTCACGCAGAAACACTTTTTCAAGGACCGGCAAAATCAATTCTTCCCCAATAGTAAAGGGCTTCTTAGCTTTAGCAGTGCAGTCCGCGAAGTTAGGCGCAGAAGTTAGTACGGAAGTTAGGTGAGGGCGGAAGTGGTTGTCTTTCAAAATAAGACACCCGAAAGCAAAAACATATTTTTATATATATTTTAATTACAATTATTCATTCTTTGCGGCTCGGTTTGTGAGCTTCTTCCACAGACGGCTTCTTTGCGGCTCCTTCCACAGACTGGTACCGGTCCGGGGCCCGATGGTTGGGGACCCCTGGTTTAGCTGGTATCCTTATAAAAGGCATCCGTATTATTATCCTCCATTGCAGTTGGGAAGAGTGAGGGTCAGGAATAATGGCTTACATAAGCTTCAAATAAAAGAAAAAGAGAGTATATGCCTTGAGTAGTCTGTTTATTTTTTATTATTAAGTTTATATCCCAATCTTTTTGGGGGCGGTATAAATAAACGCAGCTGGCTTAAGGTAGCTGAGTTATAACATTCCTAGGCAGAAAGGTTAATATTCTTTTATGTGCAACAATTTTTTGCTGTAAATAAATAACCTGAAATGAACCGATAACCCGATAGTGAACAAATTTAATTCTTAATTAAATTCATCTGATCTGTCAATATCTTGAGATGTGTTAATGAGAATGAGGAATTAAATGTAGTACCTTCCAAGGTATAAGAGGTTTCCAAATTTTTATTATCCTCATCTTATGACAAAACATAAGAGAATGAAAATACAATGGTAATTTTATAATTAAAGGAGATTTGAGAAGCATTTGATTAGGAAGTTGTGTGGTTTATGTGTGACTGTAATTGATAGGTAGGACCTTTAAGTGTTTCTGTAACCTTCTTTGTATGCTCCCTAGAGTGATTGGCAGTTCCTTGCATTGAAAAAGATTTTCTCCTTCTCATTTGTGTTCAGTTTGAACTTTTTTTTTCTACTATTGACCTCACCTCTTTCCTAAGAGGTCTGTAGGGGGCGTGGATAAGCGCACCAATGTACTTACCATCCCTGTCCTATTGTTTCTTTTTTATTTTTATTTCTTTTATTTTTCTTATATATATCCATTTCATGTATCCGTAACTATGTTTATACTTATACCTGTTATCTTATAATTGCTTGACAAAATAAATAAACAATTTATAAATAAATAAACAATAAAACAAACAAACAAACAAACTTGTTTGGGTTGTGTTGGAATTGGTCCTGTGTTTTGTTTTCTTGTAAGGACAAAGGAGTTACTCTCTCCTACTATGCAGATTGTATTCCCTTGGAGCTTTCAAGCTATTTGTCAATGCAGTTAATTCAGATGGATGATTTTCTTGGAACACTTTTCATCTAAACGACTAAGTGAATAGTTTGTCCAGGGCCTCCTGCATCATTTTCCCAGGGGTAATCAAAGAAAACAAATAGCCTAACCTTGATAACAGAAACCTCATTCAAAGGCCAAACATGCCTTTTCTCTCTCTCTATTGTAATTAGTTGCTGTGCAGATTTAGTTCATATATTCTTACAGACTTGGCTTTAAGAGATCACATTTTTACTTTCTGTATATTCCCGATACATTACAATGTCATATCACCCAACACTTCTGTAAAATTAACTTGGTGGGGAATGGTAAGTTGAAAGTGAGTACAGGTAGTTCTTGATTTATGACCACAATTGACCCTCAAATTTCTATTGTTAAGTGAAACATTTGTTTAGGGAATTTGCTCCATTTTACGACTTTTCTTGCCACAGTCATTAAGTGAATCAATATGGCTGTTAAATTAAGAATACTGAGTGAATCCTGTTTCCCCGTTGATTTTGCTTGTCAGAAGGTTGCAAAGGTGATACTTGACCTCCAGGACCCTGCAGCCATCATAAATATGAGTCAGTTGCAAGGCATCCAAATGTTGATCCCCTGACCATGGGGATGCTGCAACGCTCATAAATGTGAAAAATGGTTGTAAGTCACTTTTTTTTTAGTGATGTTGTAACTGTAAACAGATAATCAGAGTTGGAAGGGACCTTATAGGTCAGCTAGTCCAACCCTCTACCCAAGCGGGAGACCCTATACCATTTCTGACAAATGGCAGCCCAACCTCTTCTTGAATTTTGAATGGTCACTCACTGTTGTAAGTCAAGAACTACGTATACTGTAAGTCTAATATCCCATCCTCAAATCTGATGCCAAAATGAGCCATTGTTTAATAAGAAATCTTCCTAGGTTTCATTAAGGCTGTGATGCAGCTCTTTTAAACCATCAGAATTGGGCAACTCATAGCACCTTTAGCCAATACAGCTGAGAGATGTTGAGTATTATGCTCCAACAACATCGAGAGAACCACAGATTGCTCACTTTTGTATAACTCTTGTATTATAAAAGTCCTGAGTGTGTCTTATTGCAGAATTACGTCTCTAGGTTTTTCCACTATAATCCTGCTGCTAAAGGGTATGCTGGACTCCAAGCAGCAGTGAATGAAATATAGGGTGAAGTGTGTTTCTGGAACCCTGACAAAGTGCAAGGAATATTCTTAGGCCCCCATCTCTCATGCCGATCAAGTTTTTCCTCTGTCATTAGATTGGTGATATAATTTATGAATATTACAATGGCTCATTAGAAGAACAAACCCATAGGCTTGCAAGGGTGACATTATTTCACCTTTCGGTTTTTAAAAGCAGTAATACAGTGCAGTTCTTTAAAAGTTCTGTTAAAGTGTAAATCTTTAAATAGCTCAAATTTAGTCTTTTCTGTTCAACTAGCATAGAATCTTTTCTATGCATTTTTCTATGTATTGGTGTGTTCTGCATTGTAATATGTAGCATTATAAATCGATTTTGAAACAAAATTTAGTCTGCTCCGATAAGAAAGGAAGTTAATGTTGTACATCAGTGTATATTCAGACCAGATTATATCTGCTCAGTGACCCAAATTTTCTCAATCAACACACGGGAAAATATGTGAAACTTTATCATTTGTTTATTTTTGGCTTTTTTTATTATAAATGATTCAGGTAACTCTGTAGTGACAACCTGAACATCACAGCCCCTGATAAACATTATTCTGCAGCTGATGTCCTATAAATTAAAGCCACTGTATACCTCTACTGTGATTCTTTCCATAAAGAATGAAGATGTTTCATTCAGTGAGGATTAGAGCCAAAGATGCCAGGTTTTGGATCTGCCTACTACAAAACATAATATGTCTAGGTGTTCAGGGGACATGGCTATGTGCTGCAATTCTATAGCATGGATGAGGATATAGCGTCCAATGTACTTTGCTTAAGTTGGGCATTGCGCTTTCTGGCTCAAAGTTTGGAGGTTTTCATATACCAGGGATTAAGACAGTTTGAGAAACTTCTCTCATAGGATATAAAAAATTGAATTATTAAGCCAATTAGACTTGGCTATTAGGAGAGTGTGTGATGTACTGTGGATGGAGCTAGAGCAGTTTGGGAACTTTCCAGATGGTAAAATTATTTTAGTCATTTTATGATGCAAATGCAATTTTAGAGATTTTATATAGGCCCCAAACAACAACAATAGCAACAAGTTTTTCAGTTCATTTTTCTAACTTGTCCTTGAAGAAGAAGTGGCTATAGAACTAATTTTGAGGAGCAAAGGGGAGTTAAATAATATGAGTAGGAGAATGTTAAGTTTTATGAACATTTCCCTAAGAGTTAAAACTGAAGTGTGCTTTCTAGTGTCATGAATCACATCTGACTTGATAACATTCTTCAGTTCAAGAGACTTTGACTGCTATTTTTTAAAATATGCACCATAAATTAATAAGGTGAATACATTGAATATCTTTAGAAAAGAATAAGAATATGGTGGCCTTGTTTCTAAAACTGCAGTCTCTGCTGTTCATTGGATGAATACCAGTATTTCATCCCACAAAAGCAGCAGCCCTAGTTGTGTTGGCAACTGTTGTCTGCCTCACCTACCTCCGTGTCTCCTTGCTTAAGCCCATGTCACACCGAACCAATGGATGCAAAGAGGATGTAAAACAGACAAAAAAGCTTGCCATCCGTTGGAA